>CM051371.1:11090201-11190201 GCA_028015245.1 Cardamine occulta
TTCAAACGCTGATTTTTTTTATTTTTTTATTGTGTGACAGATCTTTATTTGTGTCTTGATCTGCCCATTCGACACATTTTATCGCCCAACAAGATTCTGCTTCCTTCGCATCTTAAGGAACATTGTTTGCTCACCTTTCTACAAGGTAAAAACAATTGGAATTATAATGGTTACTTTTAGTACAAGAAATCAACAGAAAACATAACATTTTTTTTGTTTTTGAACGTAACAGGTTTTGATGGTTGATTTTTTCATGGCTGATCAACTTACTAGTCAGGTAATTTAATTAACTAATGTAACTTGAAGTTAATATTGACAACATAAAATGTAGTATGTGTTCTGACTTTTTTTCATGTTTTCAATTTCAGATTCCATTGCTGAGACATCTTGAGTCAACTGGTTGTTACTTCGTGGCACAAAGCTTTAAAACACACGAATATAATACTTGCAAAAACGGAAGAATCTATCGAGAACTTGCTTACTTAATTTCTTTCTCACCTTACTTCTGGCGTGCTATGCAAGTAAGCTCGCTTAGGTTTTGTTTTCTTCTAATTTCGTATTTTAATCAAGCCCTTAACATATTTATGAACATTATTTTACAGTGCATAAGAAGATGGTGGGACGAATCAAACAATGATCACCTAGTGAACATGGGGAAATACGTGTCGGCCATGGTTGCAGCCGGAGTTCGCATAACCTACGCAAGAGAAAACAACAATTTTTGGTTAATCGTCGTGCTGATGAGCTCCGTGGTGGCCACGCTTTATCAGTTATACTGGGACTTTGTCAAGGATTGGGGTCTTCTAAACCCTAAATCGAAAAATCCATGGCTAAGAGACAATTTAATTCTTAAGAACAAGAACTTCTACTATCTCTCCATTGTAAGTGAATCAAATAGTTTTAACGTGTTTTACAAGATCTTTTTATCGAAATGCCGAAATGTTAATATATATTATTTTCAGGCGTTGAATTTGGTGTTGCGAGTTGCTTGGATCGAGACAGTGGTAAGATTCAGAGTCAGTCCTGTTCAGTCTCATTTGCTAGATTTCTTATTGGCATCACTTGAAGTCATTCGTCGAGGCCATTGGAACTTTTACAGGTAAGAAAAAACTTCACTTAGGTCTAGAGACTTGTCTGATAAACTTGAGTTTGAATATTATTACTTATGAATTTTTTTTTTATTATAGAGTGGAGAATGAACATTTGAACAATGTCGGCCACTTTAGGGCAGTGAAGACCGTACCGTTACCGTTCCGTGACATGGACTCGGACGGTTAAGGTTACACAGATTGGAGGGGTTAGTCTCGAACCAGATTCCCAGCATGTAGAGGAAGCATTTTTTTTTTGGCATCGAGTGAGCCAAAAATTATTAGAGAAACTCCTAAAATTGCGTAACCATTTATCCTTAAAAAAAAAAAACAGGGGACTAATGGATTCTGGATTTATAAAACATTCCAAGTGTAAAACAAACAGACAAAATTAATAACTTCCCAGTTCATATATTGATTTCTGTAAATTTTGATTTGAGTTTATGTTCAACTTTTCTTTTCTTTTTTCTTTCTAATAAATAATGTCACACTACTATCATCTTATATTTAAGGCCTAAATCATCCCTCCCAAATGGGTGAATGTCAATGTTGATAATACTACATTTAAGACGTAAATCATTCCTTCCAAATGGACTTGAACCCATCACCTCTTTGTTGGTGAAAGTCGCTAGACCAAGAGCATTTTAATGATTCACATTAAATTGTGTGACTGACAAAAACAGTTATTGTAATTAAAACAGTTTAAGTATACAACTAGGACAAGTCTTCAATCACATAAATATGGTTTTTATAAGTAGGAATAAACTTTACAACTAAGAAACATACACTTATACAAGTATTATTAAAACACACTTGCTTCAATGAGATAAACCTGTGGTGATGGACTTGGCGATTCTTGTGGAGATACAATAAGCCGTAGACATGATTGTGATCATAGGATTAACACCAACAGCACTAGGCAATGCACTTGCATCACACACAAACAACTTCTCAGCTTCCAACTCTCTCCATTCACATCTATCGCTCCGTCTTTTTCATTTTCTCCAATTCTACAGCTTCCCATCTGATGAGCTGAGCAATAGACATTCCACTTCTCAGTCATCGCCTTTGATCCTTCATCTACAGTAACTGAGTCCAAAAACTCTTTGATCGAGTTCTTATCAACCCCTTTGCATATCAGTCTTTGCCCGTCGCTTCTATGAGTTCCCACTTCCTCTTCTCCAGCTGCAATAAGTATCCTCAACGACTGTCTAACCCCGGCTTTGAGATTTTCTTTATCGGTTTTATCCACAACGTAGCTTATCCTTCCTTCGGTTTTCACCTCTCCTGAACCGCGATCTCTAACTATCGTTATGAGAGTCGCGGTTCTTGAGTATCTACTCATTCTTTTCTTAATGTCAACCCCTGAGGTCCAAGGACCTGTCACCGAGAATGAAGCTGGTCCTAGCACTGGTGTCTCTATGATGGCTCTGACTTCTGAATCTTCTGAGAACACTTTGCTTAGTGATGTTATGATCCCGCCTTCGTAAGAAGTTCCTTTGAAATTCAAATTAGAAGATGCCTTCTCCGGGAAGTAACCCCACACCATTAGAACAGGGTGTAAGTGAAGGTTTTTACCGATGTGTCGATTTTTCAACCCGCTAGAGATCATCAAAGGAGGTGTTAAAAGAGCACCCGCTGCTGAAACCGTTACTTTAGCTTCGATCTTTAGATTCTTGATTATGTTTCCGTTTAAAGATTTCGCCATCACTCCCAAACATTTCACTTTCTTGCCTTTGTTGCTATTACCCTTCTTTTCGAGCATAAATCTCTCCGCTTTACATCCCGTTATAATCACCGCGCCGTGATCCACCGCATCCACAAGCCAAGTCCGGTCGCTTCCTTTCTTGTCTCCTTGTATACATCCATACCCGCAAGATCCACAGTATTGACTCTCCGAGGAATTACGCGGTACGCTGTCGACATTAAGCCCGAGAGATTCACAACCTTTTCTCAGAGTCAATATTATTTAAAAAATCTTTTTCCATCTTAAATAAATATTGAACCAGGAGTACCAACTACCAAGGACCCAACTCTATTATACTACCATAAACCACCACCTCTTTGATATCTAAATTTGAAAGAATCTTTAAAAAAAAAAAAAATAATGGATCTAAATAGTAACTGCTGAATCTGGTGGAATATAGAATCTAGCAAAATTTATTTGTAATTTTTTGCAGAATATAACTAAGTAATCAAATAGTAACAATAGAATCTAGCTTAATTTTTAGTAATAAAGTGAATCATTGATTAACGAAATAAATAAATTTATGTCAATAACATAAGTAATTGAAATAATATAAAATTAAATTAAACTTTTAAATTAAATTAAATACTAATTATTAAAAATAATAAAAATTGAACTTGTTTAAAAATATGAAATTTTTTTTATTTGGATCAATAATTTATTAAACAACATAAAAATACAAAAAAAAATTTAAGAATTACAAAACTTTATGAACTAACAATACATTATTCTTAAATATGATGTATATGTAATTGGTTGTAGAGAAAAAAATTTAGAGGTGGCATTTGGTTATTCGGTTCGGTTCAATATATAATTTTTTTAGGTTTTAAAAATAGATCTAAATATTTGGGATGAACATTTGAATACCTGTTCGGGTTTGGATCGGATATTTCGAGTGCTCGTGTTTAGGAGTGTATTTTAAAACTTCGAGACGAGTTTTTTAGGTCCGGTTCAGATTTCGGATCCAAATATTTTGCCCAGCCCTACCATTTACAATAGAATTTTATTCGGTTCGGATTTAATTTGGTTATAGACAAAAAATATAATAACAAAAATAAATATAACTAACTAGTGTAGATTATGATTATCATATTTTTATATTGAAGTATATTTTCTAACTTCAAAATATTAATTTTTAGTGGGTTTTGGTTAAACGATTTGGTTCTGATAATTTGTACAATAAAAATTGTACCATTTTGGATTATTTATATATTCGATTTCAGTTTGATTCGGTAAATTTTATTTTTGATTCGCTTTGGTAGTTTTGCCAAAAAAAAAAATCTTAATTCAACTTTTAATTTTATTTCTTACTTTTTGCCTTTTTGTAATTTTTAATTTTTCTCAAATTCCCTACTTCTACTTATTCCACTTAATACTGTTTGACAAATTAAGCTATTACAACTGATGTAACATAATTGTTTTCCGCCGGATTCCACAACAGTTCTACAATTAAGCTGACACCAGTTAGGGCCAATGTGTGTATTTTTTTTTTGTTGATTCTATTATCTATGATTAGAAATCAAAAATATGGTTGGACAGAATAAAAGATGTCACAAGTTGTCAATTAGATATTTCAAAAGCAGTAAAATAACGATAATAGTTTATTGCTTTTTCAAGATAACTCACTATCTACATTCTGACCAGGTTTATATAATCTTGATTCTTGAGTTAAAACTCTAAACAACCTTTTTATGTTCATTTTTCATAGTATTTGATAGATTTTGTTTTAGAAAACTATCCATTTTTTTTTTTGTAAGATGTTTCCCAGATGTTGGATGTTGTAAGCAAAAGTTAGTTTATGAACAAAATAATTAAGGGTTAATTAGTGAGATATCCTTTGACTGGGTCAAAGTTTAAAAAATAGTTTTTTGTCAGAAAAGTTGGGTAAGTAACATTTTTTGAGGATTGGAAAATTCAAAAACAAATAACATGCATTATGTTAAAATAACACGCTATTTGAAAAAAAACTTTAAAGTTTGAAAAAATCTATTGTACTTTTTGCAAATAACATGTTTTAAAAATTAATAGCATCATATATTGAGAAAACATGTTAGTATGACAAAAAAAAGTCTAACATATATTTGAAACAGAAGGAAAACAGAAATAACAACGATTTTTGAAAAATAACATGAAATATAGCTAAATGACATTAAATGTGACGAATGATTCAAATGTCATTTCATTTAGCTTACAGACAAGGTATTATAGTTCATAGTTATTTTGTTAATTAAATTTACTTTTTGGATCCTGCAGTGCTATTATCCAATAATTAAAGGGATCCATCCAATTGATTATGTACTGTTTAACTATATCTTGTGTTGAAACTTCAAATCTATTTGTGATATATCTTTCAATAAGTTTTCCATTTATTATTGGCATTTTTCATGTTCAAAATTAAACTATGAGATAACTACAAATAATTGTTTCTAGTTTCAGCCGCGGTGAAATATTAACTAATTTTCTATTTACTTTTTATGTCGGTCTAGTTTTTTGCGGGAGATGTGGAAGGGTTGTAGATATTTGTTTTGTTCTCTTGTTTCTGTTTAGTTAGTTTTTCTAGTGGAACCACAAGTAAAATCGAATATTTTGGGATTCTGATGAGGTTCTCGGCATCATATCTGATGGGTTTGCCGTGAAGATTTTTGTCTTGAACTCATCTTTGCTTCTTTATTGGCTCTTTTGCTCTTTTTCGATTTTACAATTATTTAACTTGGTTTAAATATGTTGTGTTTTTTACTTTTTGAGCTTAATTCGACTTGATCATAATGGTAGTGGTATAACTAGGATATATTTCGACGTTTTCTTTTGAGTTTAAGATGTGCGAGACCGTAATAGAGCTTTGCCGTATGTATTTCTATGATAAGGTTTAGATCTTCTGGTGTGTTGCGAGAGCCCGCGCAGACACCAAGCTGTCCAAGCAATGGCTTAGCCTAGTGGTTAGTTTCACTGTTAGTACCATCTTATGGTCGCGAGTTCAACCCACAATATAGACAAAATTTTATTTTTTTAACTTTTCAAAAAAAAAAAATTTAATAAATTAAAAATTATGTAGCCCATTTATTTATCTCGCTTGTAGTAGCTTTGTAATACTCAGGGTTGGCCCTGTTTGTTGCTTTGCTTTTGTGTTTAGGTTGCTCTATCCTCCTTCTCCCTTGACAAATGACTCTCAGGGTTTTAATCAGATCTTAGTCTTCATCATCTCTTTCTTTTGAAGTTGTTGGTGAGTTGATTAATTAAATGCCTATTTTAGTTTTTTCCTCTCAAAATTAATGGGTTTGATTGGTAACCTAATTTGAACATGCCGGTTAAAAATTTTATGAGCGGTTGTAAAAAAACGGTTAAAAAAAGGCAATTAGAGATAGCGGAAGAGAGAAAGCGGTTGAATTCAAGCAAGCGGTTAAATAATAATTATTATTGGTAACAAGCGGTTAAATTATAAAAAGAAATGCATTATAAAAACAACATAAAATAAATTAAAATATGAAAACATTTCAAAATAATATTTCTATTTTTAAAACTTCTTTAAAAATAATATATATGAATACTATTTTTTTAAATATATATATATATATAATAAAAAAAATAAACTGCCTTGTTTAGAAACGGACCACTTCTTCTAATCGCTTATTTTAATTGCTGCACTGATTGGCATCCTTCAAGACGGTTCGTTTGCAAACGAGGTGGTTAAACGTTATGAATCAAACCCAATATCAAATTTGGTTGAGGTCTATTGCTTGTTACTTTCACATTGCTATCCTGGTGTTGGTAATTTAACAGATGAACCATTCGACCACTCAAATAAAGAATGAGAAAAGTCTCGATATATATGTCTTTCCAAGACGAGGCAAGACATCGCATAGCTCATGGAACTGATTGGTTAAGTTTAATAGGTCATATATCTGGTTGATGTATTTACGTAAAATGATTTGATGAATCGTTCATCAACTCAAAACTCAAAAGCCGCCAAAGTAAGAATTCAATGATTTGAGGCAAGTTGTATGAAATGATTAGAAATATTATTATTTAGTTGCATTTGCATTTACATTTTGTAAATGATTTCACAATTTTACATACTTTAAAACAACTAATTTTGTTAATTATAAACATAAACTTCAAACGCCAAAGTTTATGTATTAGCTTTTATGTTTACACTTTACAGACGTATTTTATGAAAAAAACTGAAAAACATTTTTGTTAGGATCCTATAAAAAAAATATGAACGGACCAAGTTGAAAAAACGCTTCTTTTTTTTTTGTTTTGTTAGGATCCTCCGATCCTATATAATAATATACTTCTCCTTCGAAATTTTATATGTGAATTTGAAAACTCTCATGTGAATGAGAAGACAAAATAAAAACCGAACATATAAATTAAATTTGAAACAAAGTAATGATTGAAAAACATTACCGTATTTGGAATAAACTGAATTCGTGAAAACTAGAAAACGACATCGTTTTACAAAGAGAAAACATGAAATGTGAGAAAACGTGACAGCTTACGCGCCTACACGTGAAGCTTCTCAGTTCACATAAAAAAAAAAACACTTTCAGTAGATTCTTGTTCTTCTTCGTCTTCATCTCCTATAGAAATAATATCTCACAACTTTTCTTCTTCGTCTTCAACCATGGCTGCTTCTTCTACTTTCTCATCACTTCTACGTTCACCACCAGCCCCTCTTCTTCCCAACCACCGTTCTCCACCCATCAATTACTTTATCTCTTCCTCATCAGTTCCCAGAGATTCTCGTTTGAGTTTCACTCTACCGGAGAAGAGAAACCTCGCCGTGAATTCATCTCTCGTTGAGGTCTCCATCAGCGAAGGCGGCGCCCCACCACCACCATCTGGATCTGGAAAAAATAAGAAAATCCAATCACTCAAACTCAAATTACTAGTGAGTCTGATGGCAAACAGAATCGAAATTGAATTTAGGGGTTTTTAATTTGAGGTTAAAGCTTTGTATTTTTGAATTGCAGAGTGTAGTTTCAGGGTTAAACAGAGTACTTGTAGCAAGTGTAGATGATTTAGAAAGAGCTGAAACAGCTGCTAAAGAACTTGAGCTTCTGGATCTGTTGATTTAACTGATGATCTTGATAAGCTTCAAGGGAAATGGAGATTATTGTATAGCAGTGCTTTCTCATCTCGTTCTTTAGGTGGGAGCCGTCCTGGTCTTCCTACTGGACGTTTGATTCCTGTAACTCTTGGTCAGGTTTGTTGTTGTTGTTGATTCTTGAATTATTTGCTCTGCTTTTTTCACCTGTCAAGATTCAGTTTTTGAGCTAAGGTCTTTGGTTTGGTTTTGGCAATGTTACGTACCTTGAATCTATGGAAAGGAAACTTTTTTTATGTTTTACATTGTGTCTTTGTTGTTGAATTATGAGCAATTTGTTGTGGAAACAGGTGTTTCAAAGGATTGATGTGTTTAGCAAAGATTTTGATAACATAGCTGAAGTGGAAATAGGAGCTCCTTGGCCATTTCCGCCTGTTGAAGTTACTGCGACATTGGCTCACAAATTTGAACTCTTAGGTTTGTGTCTCCCTCCCTCTCGTGTTACACTTATTAAGATGTGTTAAAGAGCAAAATGTTGATTTGCATGTTTGATGTTTATGGGAAAAAACAGGCACTTGCAAGATCAAGATCACGTTTGAGAAAACAACTGTGAAGACATCGGGAAGTTTATCACAGATTCCTCCGTTTGATATCCCGAGGCTTCCCGATAGTTTCAGGCCACCGTCAAACCCTGGAACTGGTGATTTTGAAGTTACCTATGTTGATGATAACATGCGCATAACTCGTGGTGATAGAGGTGAACTTAGGGTGTTTGTCATTGCCTAATCCTCAAGCTTTGACATGTATACATAAAAACTTTCGTCGTGTTACAGACTCATGAGACTTGTAAAAATCGTGTTACAGATAAAGTAGTAAGCATTTTATATAGAAATGAGTGTCTTGTGAATCATATTAATGATTTGGCTTTGAGTTAGAACTAAGTTTAAGTTTTAGCTTGTTATATACAAATAAGCGACGTATTTAGAAATGAGTGTTGATGAGTTGGATGAGTTATATCGAAGTTGAATAATAAACAGCAAAACCATATCTTGATGATTCAAAATACAGAGTTTAAGAAGCAAAGAGATGAGACGATCTTATACGAGAGCTAAAACAGATGAGACTCCAAATCCAGCAAAGTACAAAAACTGTAGCAAATAAGTCGAAACCAACTTAGAAAAGAGATGTTCCTTTGCCCTTTTTGTCTCCACCAATCTCAAAATGCTTGCACCTCTGAAAAAACAGGAGAGAATACAACAACATAATGTAAGCAAACTACAAACTTAACAAATAAGAAATGATGTATGAAAAAAGATTGTTCTTTTCACCTTGATAGGTCGCTGAGAGAAATGCTTGCAGGTTTGGCATTGAAGTCTCAAGACAATCTTCTTAGTGGTCTTAGCCTGTTTCATAGGAATACAAAACATAAGTCTCAGTGTTTACAACTAATGAAGATAACACGATCTTGATTTGTAAACGATTATAATGTTTACCTTCTTGTGAAAGACAGGCTTAGTCTGACCACCATAACCAGATTGCTTACGGTCATAACGACGCTTTCCTTGAGCAGCAAGACTGTCTTTACCCTTCTTGTACTGAGTCACCTTGTGCAGTGTATGCTTCTTGCATTCCTTGTTCTTACAGTAAGTCTTCTTTGTCTTTGGAATGTTCACCTTCAAAATTAACCAAAACAAGAGAAATGCCTCAATTAAAGTAAGAACAATCGAGCTAATTCAACACATACAAAACAAACAAATTCAATGATTTAAAAATAACAAAAAATGAATATGAAATAAGATCATCAATGATGAGTTTTGGTTACTGCAGTGATAGATCTGAAAAAAAAAAACAATAAACGAATCTACTATGTAATTGTCTGTTCTTCATAGATCTTAATCTGAAACTATTGGAAATCGAAACGAGCTCTATGAATACGAAATCGTTACGAAAAAGATGAAATAATTTACCATTTTCGCTTCTCTGATCTCTTGGGGTGAAGCTTGTGTACCGTCAGGCAGCGATGTTAGAGAAAAACAGAATTTATAGTAAAGTTCTCAGGAACCCTAACTCGTTATGTGAAAATTATTTGGGCCTTAGCTCTCTTGGCCCATTCTTAGTACAAAGCTTCTTGGGCTTTATGTAGAGATGATTGTTTGTTTTCTATTACCAAATTTCTTTTTTTTTAATCCTTTGTTTTCTATTATTAGTAAAACTTCTATAAATTAATACTCGACAAATTAATAAACACTATAAATTAATAAAATTTATTGGTTCCAAGTTGGATCGATATAAAAATGAACAAAATTCGATAAGATAATAAGATAATAATTTTTTAATAATCTCTATGTAAATATATGTTTCCATTAATAACATAAATTAATAATCATTTAAATTTTCATATATATATATAAAGACAATATAATTTTGTTTTTATGAATTTATGTTAGAACTTATTAATAAATTTTCTTATATAAAAAAAATATTATGTTGTATTTTAAACTATCTTATTATTATAATGTAAATAAATTTTTCATAAAATAAAACAAACTTTTCTATAAATTTTTAAATTATAAATATGCATAATTTTATTTCAATAGTTGTATAGACTGTTTAAATACAACAATTAAAGTTACTAATCATAAATTTAAAATTTATGTTAATTGTTTATATAAGTGAATTCATGTATAATCTTTGTTATTTATTATCAAAATAATTTAATTTTCTTTTAAATTTTAAACTTTCAAGTCCAAAACTATTAAATTTTATAATATTCAATACGTTAATTTTATTTAGATCAAAAAATTTTAATTTATTTATTTTTAATTTTTGACAAAAAAATCTCTATAAAATTAAATATTATTTACACTATAAATTAATAAATATTAATTTATAGATAAATTAATATCACTATAAATTAATAAAATATCAAGCTCTCAACATTATTAATTTATAGAGGTTTTACTGTATAGCATATATTTTTGTGACTGTGATTTGTGATTAAAGATGAGATTTTTTCACAAATATAAAAATAAAACATTTGGATAGTAATTTTGTATTTTTGACATTTGTGTTCATTTCTCTAAAATGTTTGGTTTCATCCGACAAAAAATGGCTTTTACATTTGGAATGTAACAAATGTTAAGCAAGCATATATTTCACATCCCTGATTCATAATCATCAAAGGGTTCTCTCTTCTCGAATCAAACCGCTTGATATAAAAAAAACATTGGTCTTTGTTATGCAAAGGGATCTCCAATAAGAAAGGGAGAGAAAAAAGAGAAAAGTGTGTAAAAATCATGAGAAGAAAAACAAAACCACCACTCTATTCCTAACCTTGAAAAGAACTCTTTGTTTCTCATCTCT
Source organism: Cardamine occulta (assembly GCA_028015245.1). Taxonomy (NCBI): domain Eukaryota; kingdom Viridiplantae; phylum Streptophyta; class Magnoliopsida; order Brassicales; family Brassicaceae; genus Cardamine; species Cardamine occulta. The sequence continues at coordinate 11,101,447 of CM051371.1, forward strand.
CATCTTCCTGTAGAACTTCCAAGACCCGCACAAGGATTAACCGCTCTCACGGATATATCAGTTTCTTTTGACTTTGCGGCTTCAACAGGTGGACAAGGTTCGCCTCCTCCTCCTCCTGTTGTTGACGCTTTTGCCTTTTTCTGCTTTGATTGTTTTGGTCCCATAGATTGATTATTGGTCTGTTGAGTTAAATCTAACCCTGAACCTGATTCTGACCCTGAACCTATGTTCTGCTCTTTTTGTTTGCCCGTGCTTCGTTTTGATGGCCTAGTTGATCCTCCTACCCTTGTTGGAGATTCCGTGGGTGAATTGTTTGTGCTTGTCGATGTTTTACGCCTTCCCTTGTTCCTTTGCTTCTCCCTAGAACTCCCTGGTTTCTTGTTGGAACTTCCCTTTGGCTCAGCCTTCGTACGATCTTGAGACTTGAAATCATGCATCTGCATATTCACATGTACAAGAAAAGATTTGACCTAATCCATAACCTAAATTTGTTGCTAAATGTTATATATAATATTGAGAAAGACTATACCCAGCTTGGGGTGGCAGCAGAGGGACCTTCCCATCCTATATGAGCGACATGTTTGACATCGGTCGGTTGTCCAATCTGCATCTCTGGTTCCTTTTCATCCTCTACAACAATTTTTACAATGTTAATATAAAAACAAAAACCAAATTTTCGGAGTTTTAGTTAAACATATTCGAATCTAAATGAACTTACCGAAGATACGAGCAATGTACCTCAACCCTTTTAATAGACCCTTCATTGATGAGGCCATCTTCAACTTGCAGCTGCATACCTAGCTTGCCCACCAAGAAAAATTAATAACCTTTTGTCGTAAAAACCTAATGGTAGAGAGATTCTTCTTCTTCTATTTTCTTACAATTTTCTACAACTATGCATAAGGTTTTGATAATGCAGAGATCGAGTAAGGTTGTATATTGTTTTTGGGTGAATCCTATTATAAAATAAAAATAAGGAGAAAAAAAGAAGAAGAAGAACTTACATGTTTGTTGGAGGAGATAAAACCCTATTAACAAAGAAATCGATTCATATAGATTTTCAAAACCTATGAGTTTCTGCAAATTTAAGAGAAATGAAATAATCAAACAAGAAGAAAAACAAATCGTTGTTTGTGTATATATAAGAAGGACAAGATAAAAGTTCATTTAAAGAAAAGTAAATACTTTGAAATGATATGTGATGTGTTCTTCAAATTGATCCTGGAAATAAAATCAAAAGGTTTTTCTCTGCTCTTTCTGTTATTTTCTTGTTTCTTATTTTTGTTATGGGTCTCAAATTTGAAGAAGGAGGTCACGTAAGAAAAGAAATCTCAAATTTTGTTCTCTTTGTTCGAGCACAAAGGCTCTCTTTTTTTCTTCTCTATTTCTTTTTTACATATGCTTTAAGGACACCTGGCAGATAATTATTGCATGTAGAAGTTGCAAGTCAACGGATAGCCAGAAGATATTTCCCTTATTTGATGATTTCTATGGAATTTTTACAAATCTATATTAAGGTGCTACAAGTCACCTTACGGTCATTATTTACTGGCAAACGCGGGAGATACGGTTTTTAGTTTTTAGGGAAAGCCTAATTACTGAAATTCTTTTGAGAAATATACAACAATGAAATCGATTATAAATTTATAATTCTCTTGTATATATTTATAAATCGAGTATAAACATTTTTTGAATAAATATAGATATACATGTAATTGTTCTATACTTAGAAAGCATATTTATATATATATATATATATCATGAATTCATAATGTTCATAGCATTAGTTCATTAGATATTGAATATGATTGATTGCACTATGCATATTGGTTTAATTTTTATGCTTAATTATTTAACGACATATTTTAACCTCATCTTCCCAAAGGATGACTTTGGTAGTGTCATTACAAGTTACAATAATTGATCCACATAGTTTTTTTTTTTTTAAATGTATATAGTAATACCTTCTCTTCAGCAATACAAACCCATTTAACTATTAATCAAACCGAGAAATTATAAAAAGGGAAACTAATAAATAATTAAATATACATGTCACTTATTAAATAATAAAAATATGAAAATTTTATTTGCTGAAATGAGATAATTGTGCGACGATCAGAGCTAACCATCAGAGTCGTTAGTCGTCATCCTCTTTCCTGGAAATCTCAAAGCCGAACATCTTAAGGCAAGCAAACACAATCATCACGGCGAACCCTACAATGGCAAAGCCTAGTAAGCATATTATGATCCATGCTTCCATTGTAAAATAACTTAAAAGAGATCTCTCGTACGTCTTTGGTTAGAAATGGCTTTCATATATATAGGGAGATCGATTATATATGGGCATGCATGGTTGAAAGAATTATTCACAATTTATTGCTATTGTGTCTAAAATAATTGGGTATGAATGATGTTGATCTAAAGCACAAAGCACATTAATTTTTTGGGTAAATTTATTTGCCTTTTAATAAAATAAATCAGATTTTCTAGAAAAAAATAACTATAATTTCTAGTAATTCATTTATCTTCTTAAATAATATTAAGAATACTACAATTTTTTTTAAAATCTAAATGCTCTTTTTATGCTTTGTTAACATAAGTTGATTGGCTAATAAAAAGTCTTATGCTTTTTTAAAAGTCCAACCAATCAAACCCTAGTAAAATGTAGTATTAGATTTTGGTCATTGGATATGCATGACGTGTATCTAAAAGACTAAAACACAAAGCACATTCAATTTTTGAGTTATTTTATTCAACTTCTAGTAAAATCAGTCAGATTTTTGTGACTTTTAGTCAACTGTAGTAAAGGAAAGAATAATTATATTAATGATGTTGATATTCAATCCCTCTAATCATGTTCTTTATTCATGTAATTAGATTTGTCATTACTATTTCAAATTTTTTAATTATTCTAGTGATTCTCTTTCTCTTGTATATATATGTGTGATGTGTCCTATGAATATTGAAGAATATATGAGAGCAGCAATTCTTTCTATCACAGCATCAAATTTTGTGAAAAAAACAACTTCAAATGCTAAATAATACAGATACAACTTTATTAACATTTAATTATTCATTGCATTATCTCCCATGATATTTTAAACTTTTCCTTGATTTCTTTTCCATGTAAATTTTTATAAATTTTTTTAAAAAATAAATCTCTCAAATATTGAAAATATTTATTATACACACTTGTATATCTTATTATATAAAGTGGGATTGCACTCACGAGAAATCGACACTTATCAAAATTATACTTTACGAGATCATGACACATGTCTCAAATAATTCAGATTTTACCACATGTCAAATTCATAAATACAATTATTAAAAAAATATAAAAAAAAATTTTAAAAGAAAAAAAACCAATAATTTGTTAATTTATCTAATCAATAATTAAAATTAAGAAATAATTTTTAAAAAATCTAAAATGAAAATAAAACAAAAAAATTTAAAAGGAAAAGAAAAAGAAACCAACCATTAGTTAATTTATCTAATCAATAATTAAAATTAAGAAATAATTTTAAAATAAATATAAAATTTTGAAAGTAAAACTAATTAAAAAATATATAAATAATTTTAAAAAGAAAAAAGGAAACCAATAATTTCTTAATTTATTTAATCAATAATTAAAATCAAGAAATTTTTAAAACCAATACAAAAACGAAAAATAAAATCTAAAACCCTATCTTAAGAAGAAAAAGTTAAACAAAAATTTGTTAATTTATCTAATCAAAGAAAAAAAATCAATAATTAAAATTAAGAAATAAGTTTAAAACAATCAAAACAACGAAAATAAAAAAAATAATGTAAAAAGAAAAAAAACCACCAATAATTTGTTAATTTATATAATTAATAATTAAAATTAGGAAATAACTTTAAAAATTTCTTTAAACGAAAATAAAACTAATTAAAATATAGAAATAATTTTAAAAGGAAAAAAAGAAACCAAGAATTTGTTAATTTATCTAATCAATAATAAAAATCAAGAAATAATTTTAAAACAAATACAAAAACAAAAAATAATTTCTAAAACCCTATCTTAAATAAAACAAAGTTAAACAAGATTTTTTTAATTTATCTAATCAATAATTAAAATTAAAAAATAATTTTAAAAGGAAAAAGAAAACCAAAAAAATTGTTAATTAATCCAATCTTATTATAGAAACCTTGGTTGCAGAATGAACAAAATTGATTTAGTATAATCTAATGTAATTCATTATTCTAAGTGGTTAAGTATTAAATAAATTTTAGGAGATGGTCTAATATGCAAAATGTTAGGAGTACTGAATGATATTCAGGACTGACTGTTAAACAATTTTGTCGGATTTATCAACAAGAGTTACATATAATTGACATAAGATAAGAAATTGGTTAGAAAATGCATGATATTCTCGGTTTACAAAACAAATAAACAACACCTCTTTTGGACATGGAAATTGAAAAAAACAATTTCTCCATAGAAACAAAAAGTGTGTAAATGATTTATCCCAAAGGAAGAAAACAAAAGAAATTCACAAAGAAAATAAGTCCAAAATAAGGCAAAAATATATTTTGAGAGAGCTGTTCATGTAGAATTAATTCTCATACACTTATATGGATCTCACTAGAGGAGGGAGCAAGTCGATAGAACTTCTGTTGGAGATTAAAAATGATGGTGGATAAGAATCCGACAACGGAAGAAAATAAAACCGTGAAAACTAAACATCTTATGGTATAAGGTCCGAGATAAGAATAAAATTGAGAGCTGGTGACGAAAGAGTGGATGTAGAAAATATTGTTGGAAAACGCTATGAGACAATGAATAGTGAAAGATTCCAGCAAAGTGAAGCTGTGAGAGAGAAAAAATAATATGTGGAGAACCGAGATACAATCTCAACAAGAGGATATCAGATTGGACAATGAAGATCTTGAGAGAATAACATCTCACCTAGATGAGTGAGAATATAGCCGCCGATCACTGGATTTTTTTTATATCTTATACTAGGTCTGGACATTAAGTTGGTTCATATCTCTCGGAATTTTGGGTTTAGAGGCCTATGATTCATTCGGTTTGGTTTGGTTCTATCTGTGTTTGAGTCAGATTTGGATACATGAAATAGAAAACAAATCTTAAAAATTGTTTAAATTTGAATAAAATTTGGTTAACTTTTCACAAATATAACTTAGAACTTTGAAATATTTTTGCATATGTTGGTTATTTTGATCTTAAAATAATTGATATTTTTGGGTTTATAATTATAGGGTGTCTAATTGAGTTATATCAAGTTTATATGTTATTAATGGCTTTGAATATAAAGTTGTATTTCGGATAGTTCAGGTATTAATTCAATTTTCGGTTTAGTTTGGATTTGATTCTTCAAATAGAGAAGTTTAGTATCCTTTCGAGTTTTTGTCGGGTCAGATTCGGTTTAATTTTTTTTTGTTTCTGATATTTTTAAATTACAAATCTCACACGGTGACTAAAAACCAAATGAAAAGATGGACCAAACTAATGGATGTTTTATATATTTTTAATATGTTAATAATAAAATTATAATATAGAAATTAATTTATTCATGTAAAATATGTATAACCAAACTCTTTTCTCTAACGAAATATGGTTTCAATTTTCCTCCTAAATTTATTTTTATAAGATAAATCATTAAGCACACATATTTATTTTAATAATTAATTTTACTTAAATTTAATTTATTTTAAAATTAAGAAACCCGTCCATCTGGCAGATCCTAATCTAGTATATATATATAGATATAATTCTTTAAAGATCACTTAATATATATTTAAAGCTTAAAATAGAAATGTATTCATCTAATGTTTATATTATCATCCTACATTTTCAAATGTTTTAATGCTCCAAAGAGTATAAATGTGTATGGTCATATCTTACCAGCCACTAATTGGTAGTAAATAATTCGTTATCATAGAATTTCCGAATATAGTTTTTTTTTTTTTTAATCATAAGTTGAGTTTGTTAAATTAGGCTGAGGACGTGAAAGCCCCCTTGGCCCATTGTTTGACCAAAGGTTAATTAATGCTTCTACATCAGGACGTCTGGGGTTCGAGTCCCATATATTACGATTTATTAACAAATTTTCAGATTAATGGAAGCAAGTTTACAGAAGATTTTCAGCGATGCACAATTAGAACCATTCACCGTGATTCTACGCAGAAAAGGAAAAGTCGACAGGGTGTCCATCAAGAGGATGGAGAAGGAAGTATTGTTTGTCGTGAATCTAACAAGGGTCGGAAAGAATTGTTCATGGCAGAATCGTCTATGTAACAATTCTCATAATTTGCAATAAATAATAAAAATTAGGCTGAGGACTAGAACTTGAAACTTGTTGTAATCCTCTTCCTCTAGTTTTGAGACGCTTATCAAAAGCTTTCAGCTGAGACACCACTGAAGCATAAGTAGGAACTGGTATCTTTTGCAAAAAACCTTGCATCATAGTAACAAAAGACTCATATTCTCTGCTCAAACCTTGAAGCAAATGAAAAATCCTCATAGGTTCAGGGATATGTTTCCCTATAGAATTGAGCTGATCACACAGATTTTTGAAATCTTTCAAGTATTCTTCCATATCACGGTGTTACCCTTTTGCCGATCTTGTAAAGAAGCTAGAAGATCAAACTCTCTTGACATTGAACACTGATTAAAATTTTCAGCCAGCATTAACCACACATCCTGAGCTGAATCAAGACCATACATATACCCCAACACACTTTCTGACAATGTACCAAACAATCATGACTAGACAAGCTGATCCGTTTGAAACCAAGCTTCAGTGTCTGGGTTCCAACCTCAGAGAATACACCATTAAACTTCACACGAATACTTTCAATTGGTTTTTTTCACGACCTTTCACAAATCCAAGCAGCTTCTGACTGTTGAGAAGCGATTCAACTTGAGTTTTCCAGAGAAGATAGTTTTGGTTTGTGAGCTTCAACGTGACAAAGTTAGAAACAGAGATGTGAGACGGAAAAGTATAGGGTTCTATTTGTAGGATGCAAAATCCTGGACTGAAAATCAAGAACAAAAATCCGATTAAGGAAAGACGAATACGTGGAGGCGAGATATGATCTCTTTCTTTAATTTTATAAATCTTCCGAAATGTGGCGGTTTGATGAGATTTTGAATCCCAGGATATAACTGTGTTGATACTATAATCGCTACACCTGATTATAAAATCTATGAACTATTATCTACGCTATACTCTCGAAACTTACTTAGAAAGAGAGAAGATTGCTAGAAGCTTTGTTTGCTTCGTAATTGAATGATTTGAGAGGATAGGCGAGACCTATATTTATATGGAGGAGAGACTTGATCCCAAAGTTAGGGATATGCTCTGCGAGATTTAGCTTGATTAGCTCGAAAATAGAAGATTTTCGTCTTGTTATGCAAGGATAAAGATTCGAAAATATTCACTTGATTTAATTGAACTCAATCTAGAAAATTATAGATCTATCCGAAATTATGCAAAAAAATTTAAGGAAAATTAATAATAAAAAATTTTCTAAAAAGAATAGGCACTTGTGGGCCAAAGGCCTACATTCCGCAAGCCCAAGCCCAAGTCCGAACCGGACACGGTGGCGGCGGCGCGTGCGGTTTTGCATAACATCCATACATCTCTTACTCAATAGTGTCTCTTCCCAAGTTAGTGAACTATGGCGTGAGTTTAACACTATATATACTAGTGGAAATATTTTTCTCTAAGCAACATGAGACATTTTGTTCATTTTGATACTTAGTCAAAATTATATGTTTTATAAACTTTCTAAGCTACTCACTTTACTCATTTATTTCTCATTCAAATTGACATCAATTTTGACAAGTAAATATACTAACTCATAGTGCTCATTACAAGAAGTACAAAGACCCCAAGATCTGGTTATTCCGGTGATGAAGTTCACCGGAAAAGTCGCTGAAAGTTTGGCCAAATACATTTGTCAATAATTGAGTTCCAACACTGTTGAGCCTTCCATGGTGATTTGATACTTTTTTTTTTTTTTACCATAAAGAGAAACAAACAAATCAACGATGAAAGAAATAGAGAACAAAGGTATGAGCTTTCTATTAGATGAATTTATACAAGGAGACACTCAAAGCCCTAACTTAACTCAGCCACATACAGCTGGACAACTCTGGTTAGTTTGAACTTTAGTATAATCTCTGATAGCTCTGCAATCTCTAGTTTCGCATACCACACCTGCAAATTGTACTTTTTCCCGCGCTGTTGTCTGATCCTTTACTTGGGTCTGTATTTAGGCTTTGGTAACTTTCTTCTTTTGGGCCTTCGTCATTTGATTTATGTGGGCTTGATTCTTCACTATTCATTACCACATGTGTGCTCTGATCTTCAATTTTGATTTCATCACTTATTAAATATTAAAAATATTAAAATTTATTTGCTGAAATGAATAATTCTGCAACGATGAGAGCTAACCATCAGAATCGTCATCCATTTCAGAGCCGTGTTTAGAATTTTGGAGGTCTAAAACAAACAAAAAAGTATTTTATATATTTTCATAATAAAACAACATATAAAAATTTATACTAAATTATAGAAATTGAATACTATTTCAAAATCTATGAAAACAATTTTTATAGTATTTTATTTAAACTACAAAAGTATATTTTAATACTATTTTTAAAATCTCTTTCCTTAGTTAACATTATTTTAATCTATAATATACTAAAATTTATAATATTTTGTAAAATTTTATAAATATTCAATACTATTTCTCAGATATGCGAAATAGAATTCTAAACTAAAATAGCATTAGAATACATAATTTACTAATATATTTTTAAAAAATTAAAAAATAGGGCCCTAAAATATACTTAAAATTTGGGGGCTTAATGCAAATGCTTTATCCCGTTTCTTGGAAATCTTAAAGCCGATCATCCTAAGGAAAGCAAACACAATCATCACGGCGAACACTACAATGGCAAAACCTAGTAAGCATATTATGATCCATGCTTCCATTGTAAAATAACTTAAAGAGATCTCGTACGTCTTTGGTTAGAAATGGCTTATATATATAGGGAGATCGATTATATATGGGCATGCATGGTTGAAAGAATTAATCACAATCTATTGCTATTGTGTCTAACAGTAATTGGGTATGAATGATGTTGATCTAAAGCACAAAGCACATTAATGTTTTGGGTAAATTTATTTGCCTTTTAGTGAAATAAATCAGATTTTCGTGATAAAATAACTATAAATGCTAATATCTAGTAATTCATGTATCTTCTTAAATAATATTAAGAATACTACAATTTTCTTAACATTTAAATATCCAATTGCATTCCGTCCCATCATATATTAAAATTTTCATTTCCATATATATATTTTCTAAATTTAGAAAATAATATCTAATCTCTCAATTATTGGAAACATTAATTATATATTGAAATTATTTTTTAAAAGATAACTTAATATGTATTTAAAGCTTTATAACTAAAAGACTTTGTATAAAAAATCAGAAATGTATAATGTTTATCTTATCATCCGACATATGTGGCATTTTAATATTCCATATTATATTATTTGTCCACCAAGACTTACTTTTGAGCATACAAAAAAGAAGACACTAGCCAAACGTTTGAAGAAAAGAAAGAAAGCGTTTGGAAAAAGTATTGCAAACTACATTCATCAAGTAAATCTATACACTAAGCAAGAGCCAAGAGCCACCGTGGTGGTCTTTGTCACATGTTTTTGGAAATAATCTCTAATCACCCACAAAATCACACTATGAGAAGAGAGATGACCATGTTGCCCGAACGATGCGAAACCAATATTGGGCCTGATTGGCTATGTTGTCCGGTTCCCGAGCGAGTGATAGCGTTGTGCATAGTATGCTATTTCAAAAGATTTCTGGGACAAAGAGCCGGTCATGGGTATAAGCAAAAAGTACAGACCTGGGGCCTCAAATCATATTAAATATTTTTTGGGGCCAAAATTTTCAAAACAAAATGTCTAGTCTAGTAGTCTTAGCTATGCTTCTCATCTATAAGAGTCGCTGCATTTTTTCAGCGCTGATAATGATCTTTCTCTTCAAGCCTCGTGCAACTCCGACTAGGCTGCATGCCCGGTCATGTGACGTTTGTAAACGCAACAGGTTATATTCTCACACTTGGGAGTTCGTTGGTCTCTTGAAAAAACTAAAAAGCAGCATACGGTGTCTCAGTCTTCCGCTAAAACTGAATACAAAACAATGGCTGTGACGTTGAGCGAGCTCAAGTTGATCATAACATTGTTAGCATTTCTCAGTGCTAAAATAAAAGGAAACAATTCCAGTTTTTTTCGATAATCAAGCAGCTATCCATATTGCAGCAAATATGGTTTTTCACGAGTGTGCAAAACAAATCAAGGTTGACTATCACTATTTTCGTGATACAATTCAAGCAGAAATCATTATTACTCGATCAATATGTTAAGACGATGTAATATCTTGCGAATATTTTAACCAAACATTATGACTGACAATTCGAAACTTATACTCTCCAGTTTGAAAATTATAGGAGATTTAGATATAGTCGGATAGTTACGATCACTATAGGGTTTTCCTCTTGAGTTTTATATAAACGATATCATCATTAACTGAAAAGCAACAAAGATCTCCTTTATTTTGGCAGTTAGCTCCTAGTTTTTTGATGTGTCTCTACTTATACATTTCGAAGGATTTATAATTTTATAGTTCTAAGTATGGGACTTATCAGCCAGATTTGATAAACACAAACACATCTTCCAGCACCACCGTCACGGTCACAGAAGCCACGTGTGTTTGTTCCATGTTTAACTTTGTATGAGCCACTGCAGTCTGTAAAAATAGCACACGAGCCGAGAACATCCATGCACGACATCTTCTGCTCAACTGTATCCAATAAAACCGTTTTTTTTTATATTTAGATAACAAAATTACATTGAACCGGAAATTTTATGATGTATATGCCAATGAATAGAACCGAAACAAAACGTAATAGTAGATAATATATGAAATTTTTTGAATATTGTTATATATGAATACACCATTAAAGGAACTGTATAGGTAAGGCTAACATCATCACAATGAACTATAAAATTTGGAGCATATGCAAAATGAATAAAGCCAAAGCTAAAGTAATTTTTTTTGTGAAACATTTTTCTGAATATACGTTTATGAATAAACTTTAAGATAAATGTGTACCTAAGGCAAGCATAACAGAAAAAAATGATGGGGAGACCAAGCGAAGAAGCTGTCTTAGCCATGAATTGATATATTTTGTTCTCTTATTTCTTTTGTTCTCTTAAAATCAATTTTAGGTTCTATATATATAATGGATTATAGAGGGAGATCGATTTTGGCAAACATAGATGAATGAATCGCAATTTTACTGCTATATCTAGAACACTTAAAAGGCTAAACCACATTAAAGTGGTATCAGACTTTGGTTATGGGGGGTATGCGTGATGGTGTGTGTATCTAAAACACAAAGGGCATTAATTGTTTGAGTTAATTCATTCAACTTTTAGTAAAATGAATCAGATTTTCCGGATTTTTTTTCTATCTAAAATGCTAATTTCTAGTAATTCCATGTTTTTTATTAAATAATATTAAATTACAAATACAAATTTCTTAACATTTATGTAGCTATTATATATGAAAATGCATTTTAATATAACGTATTATGTGTCCACCTCCACTCGTGACTTGTGGCCAGTAATAAATTAAACTCATTCTCTTGATGAATGTTACCAAAACAATGGCTTTAGCTTCTAATCTTAGCGCAGCACTTTATTAGGAGAGTGTTCTCCGACCTTTGGATTCGCGGTGGTAGTAGCCAAGGTGGCCTCACTGCACAATGATTGGTTTTGCATTACTAAAGTTTCCTCTTTAGATTCTTCTTCTTCCTCCATTGCACATAAACGATCACTCATTTTCGTCACAGAATTGCCTTTGGATATGCATTTTCCTTCTCCACCATTAGGATTCCACAAGTTGACATCTGCATCCGTGCCATTGTTAGTTAGAAGGTTAAGTGACTCCATCACTTTCTTCATGCTGAATTGTTTACTCACTTCCATAGGTTCAACGGTTTTTCTAGAACTTTCGAACGAAAATATACTTTTCCTTTCTCTAATAGCAGCCAGGTCTCCACTATTCTGATCATGATTCTCACCCCTCAATAGAATTCCCAAAGAGTCGGGATATTGGAGAGCATCCGACAACCTGTTCTTATCATTTTCCTTGGAGATACTTTTATTTTTCTGGACAGGATCAGACAGCATCTTATGAAATAGGCCGTCTTGATCACTCGCACCATTACATGATTCTCCTGTAGACATACTAGGATTACTGTTACTCAGTGCCTCAAATCTCAGAGGAAGCTTAACCTCTTTATGTGGACCCGGTTTTATAAACAAGCTCGAGAGATTTGATTTCTTTTGACTGGATTGCTCTTTCTCAGGGTGCAACTTCCCTTGGTTTTTCCCAGATAATGCCAAAGTTTCTGAGTCTGCAATGGTCTCAGTTGAAGCACATTCACAGTCAAAAACACAAGGGGATGAATTTAATCAAACTACAACAAAAATGGTCAGTAAAAAAATCATGTCTGCTAGATACAGAAGAAGAGAATTGTGTACTCATTTGTTCACTGAAGCTTCAGAATCCATCAATTTCTCAAATTTCCGGCTATCCTCGAGAGAAGATAACCACCTTCTCGTTAAAGGTATAGAACCTATAAAACAAAAAAATTCAAATTTGATAAATCCGCCAATATCGATTAAACCAATCTTATAAAAAGCAAAATGAAAATCTCATTTGCAAAAATTAATGAAAATCAAGACGATTGAGAAAAAGGGTTTCATTGCTATCACCTTTATTGTTAAAAGGAGGAGTTAATTTGGGAGAAAGTAAACGAGCAATGGCCATTTTTGAGAAGCTTTCCTCAAAAGGAAGGGTTTTTGAGGTTTAAGAGGAGACGGAGGAGGTAGAAGAAGATCTGGAACCAGTTTTTTTTTTGACGTCATCTGGAAGCGGTTTAAAAGTGTGTTTTTTTCCTATCCAGGGAGTATTTTGGTTTACTAATTAACCGACTGGTTTACTGGTTTAATCCAATAGAAATTAAGGTTTTGTTGATTTTTCAGATACAAAAAGAAAAAATTGGCTTTCACATCTCTAATGTGATATTTTGATACTGCTACAGGGCTACTCATTATTAGGATCTGAATCGGTTTCAGTTAACTATTGCTTTGGATCGGTTTACAATTTTTGTTATACTAAGTGGAGTCCTCGACAAAAATAGAGGTGGGCAAAATACCCGCATCCGATACCCGAACCATACCAAAATATCCGATCAGATGAAGTTTTCATCAAGTTCGGATACCTTTACTCAATCGGTTATACTTGAAAAAACCCGAAAATACATGAACTAATTCTATATAAAGAGACATAAGATATCTTTAATCCTAGTTTCCTATTTTTTCTGCTTTCTTTCATTTGTTCGAAAAATTGATTGAACTTCCCAAAATCCCTTTTCCAAAAGCCCACCCCTAATTAACCTCGATTATTTAAACTAGAAATTGTAAATCACTTATTATCTGGATTGATTTCAGGCTTTTTTATTGAATACGGATTGATTTCTGTTTTTTTTTCCGAATGAAAAATACGCATACCCAATCTGAATCCGATTTCTACTTCGGGTTTTGGATATAACCCGAAAACATCCATACCCATTGGGTGTTCATCCAAATCCAACCCAAAATCTAAGAATACCCGATCGGATCTATACTTCTATATCCAAAATACTCAACCCAAATCCGATCGGATATCCAGACGTCAATTTGGTGTTAAAATGACAATTTTTTAAAAGAAAATCTCTGTTAGTTTTTTTTGTCTAGTTAACACACTTTAAATTGTTGATGGCAATTTTACCCGGAAATGATTGTTGTATCACCATTCAAGTCGATTTTTTTCCTTCTCAAATCAAACATTTCTCCTTCATCCAATTGCATCCCACTTTTTGCTGAATAGGACGATAACAAGAAAAAAGAAGACAAAAAAAAAACAAGAGAAAAAAGAGGAAGAGGAGTATCTTCGTATATTCTTATTGTGTTTATTTTTTCTTCGTTCTCCTTCAACCAAAAAAAAAAAGATATAATAAGAAACACGAAGAACTTCTCTACCTCGTTTTTCTCTCTTTTTCTACATCCAATGGCGCATACAATGTTTATCTTCTTCTTTTTCTTCCCTTTTCTTATTATGTGTTTGGTCTCTACATTTTGATTTGTATTATATAGAAAGTTTTCATGTGAATGTCATGCCGATTCTTCAAAAAGTAACTCAAGAGTGAAACGTAAACGTAATTAAAGTTAAACAAATTTTATGCAAATACTAAAATATATAAATATCTCCAATGCTTGTCATTTAAGGGGTGAAACGTAAACGTAGTCAAAGTTGAACACAAAGTTATTAAAGACGAAATAAATATAAACGGAAGGAGAGAAAAACGCGTACGTTACGAGTTACGACGCTTTATGTAATGTTCACTAATTCAAACTGTATTAGAGTAAATCTATTCGCAATAAAGCGTTCTATGGACAACATGCTAAATGCTTGTAAACTGATTTATTTTATTTTATTTTTAGAACATGCATCTTGCAATTAAAAAAGTCCATTTCTTTTAAATTGCGAGAATCGAAAAAGTTTTCTTGTTTTTATCAAAAGCTATTGCAATTTATAAGAATAGTAAGCAAATGATAAGAAGCTATGGACGAGGATGGGGCTTCTTGGATCTCTCTTTCATGTTCAAGGTCATATCTTTCTTCTTGTTATATTCTTCAAAATTCAAGATTTCTATACTAAATTATGAATATTCGAATAATATATGATCTTTTGATTATATAAACTTCGTAATCTCTAAGAATACTGAATCCAACAGGCGTTCCAGTTTAGACTACTTAAGGATGAAAAGAGAAAGAAGAAGAAACCGTCATGGTTAACTCCGGTTTCTCATGGATACTATACCGTTGACCGGTTAAGCTATATCGACAGTTCATCAAATGATGATTCAGTTTTTGTACAGAGAGAGCTTGAGATTTGGTTGTTTGGAATTTCAAATGCTGAAACAGGGAAAGAGATTTTCAAATAAACATGCAAAACCATCTCTTTGATTATAAGCTCCCCAATGAGGTAACTAAGTTTCAATTAAATTCCATAATCCGATTTTGACAAGAATCTTATACATAATCTAGTGGTTTATTTTAGTTTCGTCCTTTTTGTTTAATTAAGGCAAAATGCATTTTGAAACATTTTCAGTTCGGAATTATGAGAAAGTGTAAAGAGACTATGAGAAGAGCATACGTTGAGAAAGAGAGAACCGGTGGCTCAGCCGCTTCGGTGGCGGTGGTGAACGGAGAGAAGCTAGTCTTGGCGAGTATTGGCGGCTATAGAGTGGTGGTTTGCAAAGATGGCGAGGCTCATCAAATCAGAGATAAGAACCGGAGATCTTCTACAAAACATTGGCCAACAAAAATTTTCCCTGGTTTGTTTCTTTAAACCCGAATTTCCATTGGTTTAATTCGTTTCAGACCGGTTTATAGATTACTTGTGTGTGAAGAAAATGAAATGAGATCTAAGGCTATTTTACTATGTGAATAGAAGTTGCAACTATGTTAAAGTAATAAGAAGTATCCGAGCACATTGATATTACCGTTGAAGTTGTTGGCAGTGTAGAGCTAAGCACACCGGAGATAACTATGCCTTCAATCATTGACTTCAGTCTTTCAAAGACATATAGTGCGTAAGTTGAAGGTAAAAAAGAGTGAACAAGTCTAATTAAAATTGACTTTTAATGAAATTACCATGGTAAAACGTTGAGAGATAGAGTATGTTAGTTGTGGTTTAAAATTGTCAAAGATTGAGATAAAAACTTTAAAAACTAAAAACACTTAAAACTTTTGAAGACAAAATATTTATGAGGAAACTAATAACACATCCATCTGCGCATAGAGCGGGTTCCACCCTAGTAAGATAGTGAATAAGTATCCAGCATAACATTCTCTATATCAAAACTCTGAATATCATGTATTCTCTTTTTTTTTTTATTTGTATGCTTTTACATACACTTTAAAGAATATGTATATTTATAATTTTAATACTTTATTAATAGTAGATATACAATGAAATTTGCATAATTTATTATTTCAAGATGAAAATTATTTTATCTTCGTATACACAAGTCAACAGATTATCACATTCACTTATTATTCATCTTCTAAAGGTACACTGTAAAGTCAAACGATTATTCATAGCACTGGACATGCGGTTTTATCGGACATGCAGTTAACAATAATAACATCTAAATTCTTATGCTAGAAAACTGTATGAGTCTTACTTAAATTGACCGTGAGAACAAAGACTTAACAAATATATATATATATATATATATATTACTTCCAACCAAAATGTACACAAATTTGAAAAATATTTTCCACAAAATATCAAATTCCTCACAATATGTGAGTTAAATTCACTCAAATCTTAAAGAAGACAATACTCGAATAAGTCCTACACAAGCGCATAATCAAAAATTAAAAACGTAAGAAGATTCATAGAGCGCTGGAGAAAGAGAGAGGTCTGAAAATCTTACTTAGAAAGAGATGCGGTTGCAACTAAAAGAGAACTTCTTAGATCTAGAGTTTCTTCTTATATCTTCTTATATCTAATAGAATGTGGGCTAATGGGCTGTGAAACAATTATTAAGCCAGGCCCATAAAATTTTAAACGCATGTTTTTATTAAATAACCCCATATTGTCCTAAACATTAAACACATCTAACTCTAATCCATCGTCTTCTTTTAGTGAGCTTAGAACATCATTATCGGGAGAAACCCATTTGAATTTTTTAAGTAATATTTAATTATGATTATGAAGTTAAGAAACTCTGTCAAGAAACTTCTGTTTTTGCTGCTTTATTGGTAGAAACCCATTAGGAGTTCTTAAAAAATTTTTTTTTTAATAATTTTGTTTTATTTTAAATAGAGTTTATTTTTTTAATTAAACATAGTTGACATAAAAACATAACATTTTAAACATAGATTTTGTAAGAACCCCTTAAGAACCGGTTCTTAATGTTCTTATTTAAGAACCGGTTCTTACACTGTTCATAATTATTTTATCTAATTTTTTTTTTTTTGGGTTAAGAAACCTACTAAGAACCTGCAATAATGATGCTCTTAGGTATCATGACCGCTGACCTTTAACATTTGATCATGACATCATCCTCGTTTTCTCTAGTTGCAGATGAGATCTTCAGGGGTCATGGTGATAATTGAAGAGAACCGAATAACAGTTCGGTTATGGCTTGCCGAACCGAATAACAGTTCGGTTATGGCTTGCCGAACCGAATAACAGTTCGGTTATGGCTTGTCGAACCGAACCAAACCGATAGCTGAAATCCCAAAATATTTTTGTCCATCGGTTCACTTTTCCTCTCAGATTCGGCTCCGATAACCGAAAAAGTCGGTTCTTTCGGTTCGGTTTTCTCGGTTTTTGCCGAAAACCCATGACTAATTATTCGTGTTCTTCATCATCATGTTTATTTTTCCGGTATTATCTTTCATTTCTTCGGCTTCCACAACTTTTTATTCTTCTTTTTCGAATTTCTTCAACTTCTTATTTCCTTTATTCCACTTTTTCTTCTGATTTCTAACTTCTTTTTCTTTTTTATACTTTTTCATCTTCTTCATGTATCTCTTCTTCTAGTTTCATTCCTCTGTGTTTTACCTCAATTTCTGCTTATTATTTTACATCATCTTTATTTTCTTCATCTTCTTCATCACATAAACATGATATTTCTTTTGTTTTTTTTTCCAAATTGTATTATTTATCTTTTTCTGTGGGAATTACATCTCTAAGTTATACACGATCAGTATCCATCATAACATTCTCTCTATCAAAACTCTAAACTTCATGTATTCTCTTATTTTTTAATTTCTTTTTCCTCTTTCTCATAATTTCTCCTTATTTTTTTAATTGTCTTTGATGTTTTTACATAACTTTAAAGACTATGTATATTTATAATTTTAAGACTTTATTAATAGTAGACATAGAATGAAATTTACATATTATATTATTTCAAGTTGAAAAGTTTTTTTTATCTTCATATGCAGCAGTCAATCTATTATCACATTCACTTACATCATCTTCTAAAGCTATACTGTAAAGTTAAACAATTATTCGTGTTATTTATCATCATGTTTATTTTTCTGGTGTTTTCGTTCATTTTTTTCGGCTTTCACAACTTTTTATTCTTCTCCTTCGAATTTCTTCAACTTCTTATTCCCCTATTCCACTTTTTTCTGATTTTATAACTTCTTTCTGATTTTTTAACTTCTTTCCCTTCTTATAATTTTTCATTTTCTTCACGTTCTTTGCATATCTCTTCTTATGGTTTCCTTCCTCTTCGTATCTAACCTCATTTTCTCCTTATTCTTGTTCACAGTCTTTATATTCGCTCCTCTTCTTCATCGCATATACACGATATCTCTTTTGTTTGTTTTCTCCAAGTTTTACATAGGACATTGATACACAATGTTTTAACCCAAATAAATTTGCAAGTGCACAGACAATCGCAGTAGTATAAATGGGATCGAATCCACAGAGACCAAGGTTACACTATGATTTTATGAGATTTGTAAATAAAGGTAAGACAAAAGTATGTGGTTGGTTTTCGTAACAGATTGCAAATAAATAAAACGGTGTAAAACTTAATAAAGAAAAGCACTAGAGTAAGGTATTTCGCCGGTGATTCAGATATAAAAATTTTAGCAACTATTCAAGATATAATTCATCACAGGTCTAAAACTCAAACATAAAAATAAGACCGACCCACTCTCGCGGTGCCGACAACTTTATATAACAACCTAAATACCTAAACTCTCGTTTGGACCTAGAGATGCAGACAAGCATTAACGAATGAGTTCAATATGTTCACACTCAGCCGTAGTATCAACTCTTGTTGGCTACAGACTGATTGCTTCACCAATGTCTTTTCTAGCAACCTAGAGCACTCTCGTGAATAAGTAAATCCTGAAATCATAGATTAAGTGGCCAGTTTAATCTAAGCATTAAGACCAACAATTGGCGAAGAGTATATATTTATGTCTCCTATTTGTGCTCAGTTTATCATCTCATGAATATCTTTGAAAACCCTAATCTAGCTAATGGACTACTCAGACATGGAAGAATAAAACACAACAATAAAATAAAAAGAATTCATGAATAATATTAAAGATAAAATAAGGTTCAGAATTTTTCTCAAACAAAGTAGTGGATGATCCTTTCCAGATTGTACAAGCAGAAATAAAAGATGGTGAAGGTCTTATGGTGGAGGTAGCAAGGCGATGGAGAACAAGAGGAATAGGAGAGAAATAATAGAGAGAATCTAAAAGTGAGCATTGAAGTCAGTCTCAGTTTTTCTGGAAGCGGCTTGACCTATTTATCCACGCCAAAAATTAGGTCAAATCGGGTTCTTTATTTTTTTTTGGCGGCGGAGCATGTGCTCCCGAGACCGGAGCATGTGCTCGCGTGTGAATTTTACTCTTTTGCTGCGATTTCACTCTTTTTTGCTCCAAAAGCTCCAGCAGCTCCATTCACTTTAATCCATGCTAAAATACTTCCTTATGACTTGATATGACTCAAAAACGACTCTAAAGACATAAAAGGACTATAAAACATTAGTAAATATGGGCCAAAATCATCATATATCAAACATACATATTTAAATTATACACGAACCTTTTTTAAAAAATGTACATAGAACAAATGAAGAGCAATGAGGTGTTTAATTGATATCAAGTCAAATTGCAAGTGCTTTGTAATGAACTGCAAGGAGCTCCTAACCATCACAGAATCACCTCAAAAGTGGTTAATCTACTAAGCTGAACTTGTGGATTTTATATCGCTTAAAGGAAAATTTCCCTCCTTTGATCTCTTTTATGCTCCTCGAGCATCCGATACGCATGATGATTTTCTTGCCCGTTGTGCGAGAATCCACGGCCTTTCTTTTTCCTTTGTAAACCATACTGTGCCATTGTGGCTACCTAGCGTAGCCTTGCCTAGAAAGTTACTCATGTCAAAAAAAAAAACAAACAAATGAAGAGGTCCATACGTTAATAAAAACTCCAAGCCTCCAACAACACCATTGCCTTGTAGACTTGTCCACTTTTCTCCACTTCGTCATCTCTCCTTCTTCTTTTCCTATTCTGTTTTAGTTTAAATTAACTTAATTATCCCTTAATTATAGTTAAGAATTAATCATTATAAACAAAACTAATTTATTCATACTTTCTGTGTAGAAGAACATCCACAGTATCAAACGATGCCTCGGCTATTTTAGTCATCGTTTTAGCGTCTGGTGAGGAAGGATCATTATTTGTCACTTATTCTACTAACCTAACAATATATTACCAAAAGAGTTAAAGTAATCAAATCATTTATGGAGTATTATTATTTGTTAGTTAGCTAATTAAATTTTAGGAGTCTACTCACAGCTCAGTTTTGGTAACGTCGGTGAGAACTGAAGATGTATATTCTGAATACAGCGTGCTGCACAAGTCATGAAGTTGCATCAGACTCATCAGGACACTGCAAGTTGATGTGGACGCGAAATTTGAGAAAATTAATGGAAGCTGACGTGGCAAAGCTGAAGTGGATGATATGTCAAGACCAAGGAGGTGTGGCTTACTTGAAGGTGAAGAAATTGGATGTGTTGCAAAAATTTGAAGAATATTCTATGCAGCCATTTAAAGAAAAGATAAAGTTGAGTTGCAAGTTTATCTCTTTTGCGATTCTCAAAGATTCTTAGGTTTACGGTGTTGGGGATTTGTTTATATACTTTAGGGAGGGCACGAAAAGAGGTTAACACTCTAGGCTATATTGTTTGAAAGATTGTAAATTTTGAAACTAAATAATAAAACTAAGAAGGTGAGTGTTGATCAACTTGTCTTTGTCATCTTCGTGAGGGTAGATATAAAGTAAGGGTTGGGTTTTAACTTGAATTTGACATCATTGAGCGGGGTGATTCAAATGAGAGTTAAAGCTTAGGACTTGTATTTTAGTTGGGAACAATCTTATTGGGTAGAATAGGTTGTGTAAATCCGAAACTGTAGATCTTTGTAAAAAAGATTACGAATTAATAAAGCATAGTTAAATCATTGACTTGATGCGTTCCAAATATATTTTGTTGTGTTTCTAATCTTTATACCTTAACAAGAACAAGTCTAGCAACATTGTACTTGTCACGGAAAAACGAAGAGGCATGTTTCTTGATTTCTCCAAACCAAAGTGTTCCCATCATTAATTTCTAAAATCCAATAATTGAATATTCTCTTCTTCTGTCTCAATAAATCAACTTCAATGATGAGCTTCAAACCAAACATTCTCATGGGAAACCCCTTTTTTTAGCTTCAGACACTTCAGGAGACACTAAACAATTATTAATAGATTTTGAGTATTTTGACCAAAGTTTGATTCATATAAGCAAAGTTATTTTAACATATAGTACCACTTTATGAACATATTCTATAAACATACAAAGTTTTCATTATTTTCACATTTTCAATTTCTTTACAAACTACACAATCTCTCCTTCATGGACTCATTTCCGCTTTCCCGAACCAATAGTAAGCAGATCAAAGCTTCTCACGCCGTCATCACGACCGAGCCTTGCGAATGGCTTAGATTCATGGCCCGGTTGAATCTTTTGTGCACCGCTTAAAAACATTTTACTTGCGCTCAGCTCACCTGATGAGCCAGGTCGGCTGCTCGACATCACTACCCTCTTTGTATCACTCTTATTACGAGTTTTTTCAGACTCATGCTGCATATAGCAACAACATGAGAACATAAGCGCTCAATCACTTTGGAGGATGATGAAGTAAATAATTCATGAACGATTTATATAGCTATAGAAGAGGCAAAGAAAGAAAAAAAAAAAAAACTAACCACTTCTTTGGAAGAATGTATATCATCAGAAAATATATGTCTAGGACGAATGCCGTGGCTCGATACATTTCGTCTTGCGAATGCCTCAACCGC
Source organism: Cardamine occulta (assembly GCA_028015245.1). Taxonomy (NCBI): domain Eukaryota; kingdom Viridiplantae; phylum Streptophyta; class Magnoliopsida; order Brassicales; family Brassicaceae; genus Cardamine; species Cardamine occulta. The sequence goes on from CM051371.1 coordinate 11,123,536, forward strand.
ACCTGAGAATCTTTCTCGCAAATCTTGCCCCACTAAACAAAATAGGAGATCAACTTCTGAGTTAAATATTCAACTAAACAATCAACATTTTTAATAGAGGCCTTTAGAGATAAAATCAAGTTTATACCTGTAGGCTTATCACTTCTTTCTACAGATGGTCCTGTAGGGTCTAAAGCTGGTTTTGGATTTGGCTGGTGAAAATGAGACACAATATAGTAACAAATATGAGATTTTCAGAGTAATATATTTACGGTTTCTAAAAGTTTATTCTTCATGTGTTGACACAGTAAACACTAACCTTTGGTCTTGAAACAGAGCCACTCTGAGGATATTTCAAGATTGTCCAATCAAATACATAGTCGAACTGATAACCTACAATGCAATAATTAACAAATGGTCTATATACTTCAAAAGCCATAAGTAATATTATATTAGAGAGGAGAAGGAGATAAAACAACAGTAGAAAGTTTCTAACCTTCTCGAATAAAAAGGTCTCTGAAAAGTCTTTTCAAATATGAATAATCTGGTTTATCTTCAAACCTTAATGATCGGCAGTAATGAAAATATGATGTGAACTCGGATGGAAATGACTTGCAAAGAATCTGCAAACAGCAAAATCATAAAAAGTTGCAATAAAGCTAAACAAGAAGTTACACTATTATTTATAGAGAATGACTTACCTCTACAGGAGTAAGCATCTTCTTTTCACTAATCCTTTCATATTTCTGTTTCTTGGTACCAGCTTTTAAACCTTGCCATGGTAGACTAAGACAAAAAGATGTATGCCATCCATAAGGCATGTTCATGTTTCTTTTAAGATTTTACTATTGATACATAAACAAAAATTTGTTTCCTAACCTTCCTCGTAGAAAATACATCAGCATATAACCAAGAGACTCTAGATCATCTCTTCTACTTTGCTCTGCAAGCAGATGTAAGAAATTTTCCAAAACAAGAATAAGAATAGTAATTCTGATGTGTGACAAGGAAACAGCTCTCACCAATCCCAAGATGTGTGTTGACACTTGCATACCGAGCAGTTCCGGTTAGATTCTTATTTTCCCTGTAAAAAATTTCAATCAACTCTTATGAAGCTAACCATGAAAGAAGAGTACATAAAGTAATTTACCAAGCATAAGACCTGAATCAGCTTAGGTCTAACATTAATCATTACTATAATTATCTTATCAAAAAAATTAATGAAATGTTAAAAGAAACACCAATGCAGATAGAATTATCAACTACATAATAAGATAGTTTCTTTTTGCATAAGAACATCAATATTTGCACAGCAAGATACAAAAAAACCAACAAGCACAACATTTGTAGATCTTACCTGTATGGTATATGCTTATGAGTCTGAAGATCTCTATACTTTTTAGCAAGTCCATAATCAATAATGTACACCTGAAGTTTGAAACTAAATTGGTTACGCCAGTCACACTGATAATAACACTTCCACAACATACTACAGCGGAAACTAGAAAGCCTACTTGGTTTGCTTTGCGACCAAGACCCATCAAGAAGTTATCCGGTTTAATATCACGGTGAAGAAATCCTCGCGAATGCATGTACTCAACTCTGTTTATCTGACAGTAATATTCTACATTAGCAACGAATGATATCAATCCAACATTATCTTGAAATCAAGAAATCTAAGGGGGGATACTTACTAATTGATCAGCAAGCATAAGAACAGTTTTTAAAGAAAATTTCCTAGTGCAATAATTAAACAAGTCTTCCAAGCTAGGACCAAGAAGGTCAATAGCCATACAATTATATTCACCCTCTACACCGAACCATTTGAGATGTGGAACACCGGCTGCTCAAAAAGTAACCAAAGAAATCAGATCAATAGAAACTATAAACGTTAAGAGAAATTTAGCTGAGAAATGAAAACTTACTCCCTCCTTGAAGAAGCATGTATACTTTTGATTCATAGTAAAGTTGAGGATGCTTTGTCTTCACAGGTTCCTAGCAACAATGAAGATGTGGATTTATTAATTAGCTGCTATGTTTATACGAAAAATTCAACAACAATAATTTTTGATATCTAATAAAAAAATTAGTCTAACTAAAACTTAAATATCAAAATACTATATACTAAGATATAAATATATATGGTGACAAACATGTTTCAAGATTTAGTCTGTAACATACCAGTTTAAGAGCAACTTCTTCTCCAGTTTGAACATTAATCCCTTAAAAAATCACATATAACAAGATCAAATAAGAATCAGATTCACTATAAAAAAGACAAAAAAAAAAAAAGAAGGATATGTAACACAGATCATACCTATATAAAGTTCACCGAATGATCCACTACCAATCTTCCTACCTAACTTGAACTTACCACCGATTACACGATCCATTAATCGATTTTGATTAGACTTATGAAGCCAAAATCCAATAGTAATGGTAATGACTCAATATAACAACATCCTCAACAATATTTTTATTGCTGAAAAGAAAACAAAAGGAAAAGAGAGAAAAAAAACAAAATAAAAACTCAGTAATATTAAGTGGAAATTTTTATATGTTGTTAAAGTTTAAGGATGAGAAATTTAGTTTTTGAGAGGAGTGTTTTCTTGAGATTCTTGAAAATGGAGAACGACCGACTGAAGTATAGAGGAAACGAAAGAGAAACAGAGAAAGATAGAAGTATAGAGGACTGAAGTATTGACGTATATTATTATCTTTATTATTTTTTTAATAATAGTTTGTTGTCACGGGAAAGAAAAAATAAACGAGAGAGAAAATAATAGTTGTTTTTAAGGTTATAAAGCTAAAATGAACGATGGAGAACGTAACAAATGTATCATATAGACCAAACGAAGCAAGATGTAATTATTTGTAGCGAAGATAAATAAAACCAATGGTACAAAACAAATGGATTTTTTTTAGGAAAAAAACAACAAAACAAAACAAATGGATTAAGACTTGAATTATAATAATTATATGAAATATGTACAGCTGTGTGTTTTTAATACTCCAGTGACAAAAATGATGATAAGCATTTATTTATGTGCAAAACTGAAGTTGACTCATCGTTATGATAGTATTTTTAAGAAGTATTGTTCTAAGAAACTAAGTAACTAACAATATTTTTACCAAAACAAAAAAAGTAACTAACAATATAAACTATGGTCAGATACTCAGAGCTAGATGTCTACTTTACAAAAAATATGATTTAAGACTGTTACATTAATTTTGTAGAAACATATTTGATTTTTTTTTTTAATTGATCATGGCTGTCAAAGTTTCTTTAATGTGTTTGCTTTCTTTAGAAAATTGATAAATTATGAAGATCGATGTAAAGCCAAGCATAAACAAATTTAAGGAAAATACAAGAAAACTAGAAGCAAAGTAAGCATTGGGTACTACCGACTTCGCAAACGCCAACTGTTTTAAATAAGAGAGTTGGATTTAGCACAACTAATCAATTTTTTTTTTTGCTTTTCTTCACAACCTATCTACTACAAGCACTTCAAGTTAATTAAGGTGAATTTTTATAGTAGCTTATTTGGGAACTTCTATTTTAAAAAGAGTCAAGAGCAAACACAAAATAACAATAAACACACATTGTTTGGGACCTAAAGAATATGGATAGGTTTTTTTCTTTTTCTTTGGACAACGGTTTTCATTTATTATTTTTTGGAAATAAAAACATTTTTTCAACCTTTAAAAAACATTAAGTGGGAATCATAAATGATCCATTAAAAAGCATTAAGTGGGAATAGACATCAAGAAGAAGAAAAAAAAAGCATGCATGAAGTGGGAATTTATAAATGAACCAAATCTTCAACCTTTCAACTACTTTTCCTAAAAACAACATACGAACCTTTGCTGAGATAATGACAGACAAATCGATCAAGCTGGATATGAATGAATTTTCAAACAAAACTTGAATGATGATCGATGCTCATAGTTAGTAAAGAATTTTTAAAACAAGAAAACTAAGACACGAGTCTTTAATTTAATCGTAAATTTTTGTATCGTGATCATTATGGTTCGACAACTAAGTTATAAGAATCATTCTATTTCATGAATCAATTTATCTATTTAGTTTTAATAGTAGTATTATTTACCAATCAAAATTATAGCTGAATCGCCATATTCTCTTTTTTTTTTTTTTTGGAAATCTATCTATTGCCTTCCTCTACATATTATCATATTTTCTAATAATAATATTACAAAGATCAGTCGATTTTCCACTAAAGAAAAAAAACGAATGTTCATAGTGCCAAGAAAAGGATCCAATGGCTAAGGAGTATTGTAGATATGCAATAATAAATAATGTGAATGTAGGGTCACTTCCTATCTGTTGTTGCCCTAGGACACAACATATCATATGTTTTTGTTCAAAAATCTCTTTTTCCATATGTTATTGTTTCTTAATAAATACAGAATCCGTTTTGCATTTCAACCAATTTTTTTGCTTAGTCTATATCCACATAAATTTTTCTAACTTTTTCTTTTTGGATTATAATCCGTAATCTTCCAGACCTGAAACCAATAAAATAGTAGTTTTGTCCCAAACATTTCTCGATTAGTGACTTTTAAAATTTGTGTAAAGTATTTTTCCAATCGAATTAACAAAACTTGGTAAATAGTTAGTCCATAAAAAAAAGATATGATATGATCTTATTGATTGGAAATTACAGCGCCAAAAAAAAAATAAAACAAGTCTCATCATCTATGATCTATAACCATCATAGAATTTATTATTTGGACATTTTAAATTACAAAAATATTTAGCTTTCTACATGTTTCAGGGATTATTGTTGGTTATATCAAAATCTATCCTACTTACCAAAAAAAAAACAAATACACAAAATATCGTAGAAATTCACTTCTTTGCCTAACATTAAAATTAGAGTACAGGAAACAAATATTCCCTATGCGACGTCGTTCACAAAACATGAAGTCAAAAAAAAAGTTTCACACTTTCATTACCAATAGTCTCCACAAGAACAGCTTCCATGGTTGAAATGGTGGAATCTGCTATTATCCCTAACAATGATCTCTCTCTCAGTGATCTTCGATATAAACTTGATCGCGACATGACAATCTGCGCAAATCCTTATGTTCTTAGTCACTCTAATCGTCGTGCCAGCTTCTGTGTTGATGATACCAAATGCAATAGCCAATCTCTCGCTATGTCCAAACAAAAGCTCTCTCTTATGCTCCTCGTCTACATCGTGAAGCACGCCGCTTGTATCTGCAACATACCCTTCTTTCTCCATCTGTTCCATTACAGCTTTAAGAAACTCGTTGATTCTATCCATACTCGGATGTGATCTATCTCCTGAAACAAACCCATGAGTCTTGTTTTTGAATTCGATCCAACTACAAGCTGGCTTTTTCCGCATTCCTTTCTTCCTCATTCTCAATCTCAGTTTTGACATCTCTTTCCATCTACCGTTAGATGCGTACATATTGCACATTAGAACATAAGCTCCCATGTTTTCAGAATCAATAGCGAATATCTTCTCTGCTACTCTCTCGGCTAGTTCAAGATTCTTGTGAATGCTGCAAGAAGACAATAAGGTAGACCAGACACTACCTGTAGGCTCAACAGGCATGTTTGAAATGAAATCGTATGCTTCTTCCAGCTTCCCTGCACGGCCTAGAAGATCCGCTACAGCTGCGTAATGTTCTAACTCCTGGCTTAAACCGTAAACCGTAGTCATGCTATTGAAATAATCCCACGCCTCATCTACCAACCCTACGTGACTACAAGCAGTTAGTACCGCAAGAAACGCCACTTGATTAGGTTTCACTCCTTGCAGTTTCATTTCTTCAAACAACAAAACTGCTTCATGCCCATGACCATGTAACGCATGCCCCATTATAATAGCTGTCCATGATACTTCATCATGTACATTCATCCTATCATAAATCTTCCTAGCAGCCTTAATATTCCCACATTTCGAGTACATATCAATAAGTGCACTAGCTATGAATATGTTATTACCAAAGCCACCTCTTAATACATATCCGTGAAGTTGTTTCCCAAGGCGCAAGGTGGCTAGGTGAGAACAAGCAGGAATCACACTTGAGAATGCCACAGGTCCTGGCCTAACCTTTGCGGTTACCATTTGCCTGAACAATCTCAGAGCCTCATTGTATCTACCGTTCTGTACATACCCAGCTACAAGCGAGTTCCACGAGATACTATCCCGACGAGACAAGTGAAAAAACACTCTTTCCGAGTCTTCAATCCTACCACTTTTTGCATACATATCAACCAAGCTACTCCCAATATATACATCAGTATCAATCCCTTTCCTAATCACATACCCATGAATCTCTTTTCCCTTAATAACATCCACATACTCGGAAAAAATCGGAAGCACACTAGACAAAGTAAAAGCATCAGGCTTTAAATCAGTAGTTCCCATCTCCCTAACCATTCTCAAAGCATCTTCATACATTCCACTTTGTGCATACCCTGCAATAATAGTATTCCACGAAACAACATCCTTTCTAGGCATCAATTCAAAAACTTTCCTCACACTATCTATTCCTAAAGGCATAGTGCAAGTCTCAGCCTCTAAATCTTCACTACAGCTCATAACAGGTTCAACGAATTCATTGGCAACGCAGCATGAACAAGAATTAGACTTTCTTTGAGGCAATTCATCGAACAGTTTACCTACACTAATCTTTGAACTCATACCAAGAAGCTTAGCATACATATTCATAAGCGCATTGCCTGTATACAAATCACAATCCATACCAAGTCTAACAATACACCCATGAACAGACTCACCCAATCTCAAATCCATCATCATCGTACACGATTTCAACACAGAAGGGAATACATTGTGATCTGGGCATCTCCCAGAAGCTCGCATTTCGACGAACGAAGATAATGCGCGGGAGAATAACGATTGATCGGTGAAGCATCTGATTACTGACTTCCATGCGAGAACAGGTGGAGACTCGAGGGTTTTGAAAAGAAGTAAAGCTTCGTGAAGGAGTCTAAGGTTTGTGTAGATTGAGATTATGATGGAAGCTGATGTGTGTGAGAGAGATTGAGTTCTGATGAATTGTGCGTGAAGCTGTTTAGCTTGAGATTTGGATTTGATTCGAGTTGAGTTCTTGATCAGGGTTTTGATTAGGGTTTTTGATGAACTCATTTTACGAATGAATGGTTCCTTCTTTGTCTCCTCAAGGATTTCACCATTGACAAGCACAAAGGTTTGGGTTTTATTTTCTCATTTATTTAAAAACTCCAACTTTTAAATTTCCACATAACAACATTTTTATGCTGTTTTCAAGTTCAATTCTTTTGAAGAGTAATGAATAAAGAGTTTAATCATGTAAAAAGCAAAGCAAATTTTCATTCAGTGAGGTGACACAAAATGTTTACACAATGAGAGTTTTATAGGTTTCAATAGGACAATTTCATAAGAAGAGTTTCTAGGAAGTAGAAAGATCAAATGTTTTTCTGAGATTCCAATTGCAACACATCTGAAAGTTCTTCTCAGTCATCTTCTCTTTCTGGAGGAAGGCCACAGGGTAAAAGCATTTTCTGCAAAAAGTCAAACAAAATTTGGGGTTAATAAGCCAAAAGGGAAACATGAGCTTGTAGAATGGATCAATGGATCAACACCGATGTCTATTGATCAGGCAATGATCAAACGAATAAAGTAATCGAGTGCAGATACTCTATATAATGCAGAGACAAAAACTTGTACGAAATTCAAGCAGACACTAAACAAAAGAACAACCAAGCAGACACTAACAAATTAACATTCTTGAAATGAAATTTAACACATGCAAGTGAACAAGAAGCAAACCTGCATGAAGTTGTAACGTTCACGGCCAATGGATTCGTTCTCAGCAATAGCAAAGTAAGAAAGCATCGGGTAGTGACCAATGTATGAAGCATAACTATCACGCTGAATGTTCACAGCCCATTCACTAAAGCAGACACAAACACATATAGAGACATTCGAATTAGTCCACAAATTATAAGCCTGGAAGATAATCCAAAAAAAAAAAGTGAAGTTAAGAAAAACTTACAATCTGCTCAAATCCGCATGACCAGTTCCAACATATTTAGCTTGAAGATGCTCAAGCTGAGAATTTATATTAAACCTATCACTTGCCTGCAACAAACAAACAAAAAAGTGAGATTACATAACTATCTGATGCTTAAAACCCTAAAATTTACAAGACCTAAGTGAAATTAATCCCAGATTTCAGCTATGCTTAGCTTAATCTACAAGAAATTGTGTAAAATTGGAGATAAGAAAACAAAAATAAAGCTAGGGTTTCGAATCGAATTAACATACCTGCATCTTTCAGAGAGTTCGCAAGAAGAGCTCTTCGAAGATTCAAAAATACACAAGGATCTGTCTTTGCCGTCGATTCTGATTCGGTTTATAATATCTTGGAGAAATTAGGTGGGCCTTGAGAATGGGTCTGGCCCAAATAAAATATCCATTACTGTTGAAAATATCTAACACGTGGCTATGGCTATGAGAACCGGTATCGAAACCGTACATTTCAATCAAACCAAATCAAATTATATAAATTGGGATTAACATTCCATCTTTAGTAGTTAGAGAACTGTAGTACAACCAAATTTGATTTACCCCCAAACAAAACAAAGCAAACAAATAAACCCAATTTCAAAGAATATTTACTTGTGTTTTGTTTCAACTAAACCTTCAAGCAAAGAAGATATCAACCAAAGATCATCCCTATGTAGAAACTATTGAACAATCTTCAACCTTCTCTATCCACAAGAAATCAAACAATCCATCTTGCATCTTTCCACCATAGCCTTCCCCACCACAAAGAAAACTCTACTTTCTCCAACCTTAAATTCGCCACTCAACCGTCTTTTGGAGTGTTAACCGGGACCAAAATGTAGCTGTGTCATTGTCAAAACAAGTGGCAATTGATAGTAAGGTTTCATCCGGATGATGAGCAAGATTTGCCTTCTTTCTCTGGAACTTCGATCTGCGGTGGCAAGAGTTTCAAGAAGCTGCCTTGGTGACTTGTAGTGCCACTGGCTGATTCATCCTCTGTCAAATGTGTTTAACAATCCGGTTAGAATTAATACCATATGGTAGTATTAGGCAATTCTAAGATAATGAATTTGAAAATATATTGTGTTAATGTTATCTATGTACAGTATTGCATTTCAGAAAAGCAATAATGGCATCTTCATTGTAAATCATTCCAAACAGATTTCTTTTAGATGGGAAATGCATTTTACCAAAGAGGGATTTAATTGATGGCCGCTTCAGCTTTGTGCTCTTCTTCTTCAGCTCAGCTGCAACAGTAACACAACACAAATTACAACAGAGAAAACATGGAATATGTTTGATTACAAGTCAAATTAGTTATGTAAGTGAGATGTACCTATCCCTGGTAATTGATCATCATTTACGATTTCAACGTTCTTGTAAGTATAACCCACAAAGTTAATATCTTTGGATGAGAGCATCTGAGAGAGAAAACAAACAAAAACAAGTCTCATGTTAAGAATACTAAAGATAACACGAATGTATATATGGATGACTTCAAGCAATAAGTTGTTATTTCATAGAAAGTGAGACATGAAAGCAAGAAAATTTTGTACCTTTCTCCATGGACCAGATTTTGGCAACTTTGGAACTTGCTTATCAGTCTGTCACAGAAGAATTTATATTATTTTCTATATACACACCACTGGAAAAAAATCTAAACCATTTTTATCTGATAGGAACACTTATTTTTACCTCTTCGAATTTTTCGAAATTCTGAGTGTCCAACTCGTCATTGACTTGGGGAATAAAAGCAGCCTTAATTTGATACAATTTTTCCCATTCGACACCTCTGAACCAAGGATGATCCTAGAAGAAATGCAAGCAAAAAGCGTTTATTAGGCATCGGTTGAGAGTCTTTAGACAAGGGAACTTTAAATCTTATAGAACACAAAGCACCTTAATTTCATTTGCTCCTTTTGTTCCAAGCCTTTGTTCTACGTTGCATAAAAGTTTACAAATAAGATCCTTGGCATCTGGTGATAGCCTAACCTCATCCGGGAATTTTAAATAATTTCTCCAATTTACTATCTGCATTAAAAAGAACAAGAAGATATTCAGAGATGGAAGGTGAAAAGGTAGGCTACTGCATACAGAGATTACCAAAGAGAGACCATAAGAAGATCACGAGCTAAACCGAATGAAAAATTCGAGATCACTAAAAGTCTAGAACGGAGTTAAAACCTGATATATAAGTAAAAGGCCCATACAAAGGGAGGATTAGTTACCTTTCTACACGTTGTCATTGGATCATCTGAATAAAATGGTGGAAACCCCACAAGCATTTCATACATGATGGCACCGAGAGACCACCTAAAGGAATAAAACCCAAAAAGTTTCATCAACAACAATTTTATGTTGAATTAAAGAAAACCAAACAGAAGAAGACCCAACAGTTTTGCTGCACCTACCAATCACATTCCATTCCATATCCTTTCTTCAGCAACACTTCTGGAGCAATATAATCAGGAGTTCCAACTGTCGAATAAGCCTGCAATTGATAACCTTTTACTTAAATAAGCTATATTTTAACAGAAAACTTATATAGCAGCAGAGACAAAAACTTCCATAAGATTATTAAAGTAATGATTGTTTGTAAAGTATTGCAAAAGCGGACATAATAAGAAAAGACAGATTTCATAACATAAACTTACAAGCATTCTTCTATTTCTCTGCCAGTTTTGTAGTTGTTCCATTTGAGAGCGGGTGCGTCTTGGTGCCACAGGGCGACCATCACTTTGTAGAGCCCCACTAAGGTTGTGTGCAATTGTGAAATCTTTTTCCTGGAGAATACTACAGTCTAATGGCTTACATAATCCAAAATCTGATAATTTCATGTGACCGCTTCTGTCGAGTAGCAGATTGTCAGGCTTGATATCTCTGTAACAAATTGGAGAAGTAAATGGATGCTTAGAACAGCAATCAGATAAAGGACACAAAAAGCTGCAAATTTATTCAGATAGCCTGATTGTTTCACTAGACCTGTGGATATAGTTGTGCTTATGAATGGACTCAATAGCTAAGACAGTTTCCCCAACATAAAATCTTGCCTCTTCTTCAGTAAGTGTGTCTTTCCTCATGAGTAATGTCATCATATCTCCACCAGGTAGATACTCCATAATAAGATACAAATACTCTTCATCTTGGAAAGAACAATACAGCTTCACAATGCAGTTGCTGTCAACCTCTGCAAGTAAATTTCTCTCTGCTTTCACATGTTCCACCTGAAAAGAATCAGATTTCAATAAACACCAAGGCCTGAGGAGGGTATATCAAGGCAAATCAAATAAAAGCAGCTTGAAGAAGATACCTGGCCTCTACGAAGCATCTCAGATTTCTTAAGCTTTTTCATCGCATAGACATTGCCTGTAGCCTTCTCTCTACATATCCTAACCTGCATCAAAAGAAATTAAAAACCCCCATAAGAGAACCAAATAACTAAAGATCAAAGAATACAATAACTCCTGCAGATAGGTTCATCCTCCCAGAAGAGCCTAACTATTACAGGCAATCATGTTTCAACAGTTCTACATCACCGGAGAAGATCAAGGTGATGTGCAGATATGCATGTCAAGGAAAAGAAGAGAAAACAATAGTGACAGAAAAAATTTACAGCAACAGTAACGATACCTCTCCAAAAGCGCCCTTTCCTATCATTGTTAATGGCTCAAAGTCATCAGTCCCCATTTTATGTCTCTGACGGCGCATGTATTCAGTTTCCTTCTTCTCTAAATCATTAAGCAAGTTCTTTTGCTCTTCTTCAGAGACTTCTGCAGCAGCTAATTTATTTTCCAGCATATCACGTCTGCAGCAAATGCAATTACCCAAAAAAATGCTCTAAGGTGCAATGACAGGAAAAAGGTAAAAGATATGAAGAGAAAGTTCACATATACCAAATTTTCCTTTCAAAGCTATAGCCGACAAACAAAAAACCCAAGAAACTATCCAAATGGATACTACAATCATCACACCAACTTCTCCCAAATCCACATTATGATTTTACATCAAGCTATCGGGTAGATAAACTTCCCTAAAAGATATTAAACTCTATATGACTCCTTTAATCGCCAACAACACCTTTTTCTAATTTCTATCTTTGCCATCCGTAAGAACAAAAATTATGCTAACAGACATGTATGCCAGAAACTTGTGCAGGTGTCACAAACTTGGATGCTAATGAATAAAGACTTCATTTCTCATCTTAAAAATATGTAAAATGAAACCATACCGCTCCTTTCTTTGCTGCTGACTTTGCACTTGTTTTTTGTAATGATTTTCAATATATTGTTTCGCAGCTGCAGCCTTCTGCTTTGTTACATTTGACACAGCTTCTTCATCTCCATTTGTTTTGGATACTTCCTTTACATTACTTCTAGTAGTTTCCTTCTTTTTCGAAGATTTATCCTTCCCTTTAGACTTTAACTTATTCAGCCAAGCTTTGGCAATATCCATCTCTTCCCTTAAGTCGATCCCAAACCAAGTCTCTAAGAGTTTGATACGCACGAACTATGACGTCTACTCCTGCTATGTACAACAACATTCAAAAGTCACACGACTGAAGAGACTTTTCTAACGCCTTGAACCTACAATAAGATATAACACATATGAGCTAAGAGTGACTCCAATGAATCATCTAAAAGAGCATATTCAAAGTAACAAGAAATGTTTGGCCAATTGATACAAAAGAGACGAGATAGAGCAATAAACCAACCCAGAAGCTTCAACTCTGACACAAAAACTATATCAACTCTGAGCAGTGAATTGATAGTGAAATAACCTAACACGAGCAAAAAGTTTACACCTTTTCGAAACTTTATCACTAGCCAACCCTAACAGTATATTTCCAAATCAAACACATATCTGAAAAAATCAAATTTTGAGAATTCCCCAAGATTAGTTTAAACAAAACAAACTCAATCAACTTTGATCAGTTGAAGCTAAAGCTATACCAAATCGAATTGGAAGAACAAAGATAATGTACAAATAAACAGAAAGTAGAAAATGTTAAACGAAACCTCAAGAAGAAAGCGTGAGAATTTGGAAGTGATAAAACAAGTGAGGGGAGAGGAGAAGAACCCTCGAATCAAGGGAATTGGAATTTCTCAATTTCTCTTCTTCTTCCTTCGAATTTTTAATGGGTAGAAAGAAATTTGCAGTGAAAGAGAAAGGAGAAAGGAAAGTTTGAAGCTTTCGTTGCTTTTGATGTGTAAAAATTACAAAGAGACTATGCACATAAGACACAACAGAACTGCTCTTCTTCTGCTTCTCTTTGGAGAAAATATTTTTACACTTTTGGGAATTGGTTCAATCTCAATATCTTTGACATTTATTGTGGATTAGGAGTTTAATTGTATTATTATAGATCTCAGTTATTAAAAATCATATGTTACCTTATCTAGATGGATGTATTAGATGATTATAGCCGGAAAAATATTAACTTTTTTTTTTTTTTGATACTATCAATTTTAATATTTAGAAGAATTAGATTTTTTCTTTTAAGGAAGATATAGTATTTAAAATAAAGAAATAAAATTACTATTGGTGATCGTGTTAAAATAAAATAAAGTATATATGTATTGTATTTTTAAAAAATTGTAGATAATTTGTTTCAAACTACTATAATAATAATAATAAATTTGTATAGTATTTAGTAAATGAAGGAATCAAACTTAATAAAGATATGTGACATACAATAGTCAAGAAAAAAAATACTTGTTAGGATTTTTAGGTAACTTCAATTTTCTAAAATACTATATAACATTTTAGTACATTAACTTTTAACATAGTATATAGTGAATGTTTTTTTTTTACTTAGTATAGTTAATGTTGCTCATTAGGTAATGGCCATTATTGTTACGATACTTGATACATAGAAAAAAAAAAGTATTATTTTGGGTGAAACGTCTCACGCTCTCTACCATCTAGGGGAAGTTGACACATGATTAAACATAAAATACGCATCTATATTAATATTAGGCAGTTTCATTCGTAACTATTCATATATATTACATTATCCAACATTAAAAAAAAATACTACATATTCTTTTTATTCATTAAAAAATACTATAAAAAAAACTTTCATTCCAATTCCAACATCTTTCTGGTTGCAACCAGAATATATCCTCTGAAAAATTTAATTACCAACAGAGAATAACCCATACCAAAAAATGGCTCCACCATCACCAATTCTACTTGTGACTTAACATACAAAATGCAAAAGAAAAATCAAAAGCCTTGATGTCCGCCGGAGATGCAGTATGCATCAGCCACGTGGCACTTCTAAATCACCAAAAGCTTTCCAACTACTGAATGTTTTTTTGTGATTTTGGGGAAAACATATTGTTAATGTGAGAATTAGTGGGCATTTTCGAATCAAGATCACAAGATGTCTTCTTGATTTAAGATTTCATTATTTTGATGATACTGGTTTATTTCTTTTATAAGGTTAGTTCTTTTTGGTGGGTTTGTATTAACCTCTTATGGGATGGTTAGTTTTTGTAACCTAATACAAACAGTTGGCAAAAAATAACATTGTTAATAACTTAATAGTGATTCCTTTTCATGTAACTTTTCTTTCATAAAAAAATAACATTGATGTTGGTTGAACATCAAATATGTTTTTTAATAAAACTAATTCATAAAAAAAAAGGTGGAATAGATTCCACTCCTTTTTTTCTTTATTTTCCTTATTCACTTCCCTCACATTTTAATTTCAGCTTTAATCATACAATGCCTCCTTCACGTAATAACCACTTCCAATATTATAAATTTGAGGAATCAAACATATAATTATATTCTTGTAATTGTATTTTAAATTTTTCTTTATGTTAACATTTTTAAGTATTTAGGAGTTAAGACAAATTTTTTTTTTTTTGATAAAGGAATTAAGACAAAGTACTAGTATAAAAACTCTTCATTTTTGATTTTTGGTTCACACTATCTTGAGAATGACAAACCATGACTAGTTTGTGGTCATTTCACCAAACAGGAACTAGAATTTGAAAATAAAGAGATTATATTTCCTTGAAAATAATTTAGGGGGTGATTTGTTGCAAACTTTAAAAATTTTAGAAAATTTTAAAGTTTCCACAATTATTTTTTAACCAATCAGATTTTAAAAAAATTTTCTTTTTAAAAAGTCTTAAAAGTCCAACTGCTCTTTTCAAAGTCTTTTTAAAATTTTGTAGTGTAAATTTTAAAAATCTCAAAAACGAGACTTTTAAGACTCTAAAAAAAACTAAAGTTATGTAATAATTTTCAAATAATTTCTTTTTGTTTTGTTAATTAAACAAAACCAATTCAAATTCAAAATAAATAAATAATTAATGTATCATTATTTAATAATAATACATCCAATTCTTTTAATTATTTTAAGTTACATTTGAAAATTAACATAACAATCCTTAATAATAAGTAATACAGCCAATTCTTTCAATTCATTTAATAAAATTACAATAAAAATTCAAAATAAATAATAAATTTTAAAATTAACCACAGCATGTAATTGTTATGTAACAATTGTTCAAATAAGATTTTTTTTTGTTTTGTTAATTAATTAAATTTATGCTGAAGATCTGATAAAAAAATCACACATAAAATAATAAAAGAAAAATCATACATAAAAACAATTTATTATTTACTATTCAAAATAATTTATTATTGATTATTTATAAATATTTAAAGTCAAACAAACTTTTATATAGTAACATCTTTAAACTTTTATATAGTAACATCTTCTACAACCAAAGTTTTTATAGTCAAAGTTTTACAGCAAAAACTTACAACGAAAACCTAAAGTAACAGTCTTAACCAATCGGCCCTTTAATTTGCTAAATTAACTGTCGAACACTTAAATATTTGAAATTTTATTTTTCTTGCAATTTTTGTGCGCTAAAGCAATCCGAATTCAAAAAAAAAAAACTTTATCTTTAGAAGAAAGAAAAAACATTTGAATAGTTTTAAGAGGATAAGGCTTTGATTTTCACAATTTTTGAAGGACAATATGAACAGCTTTGAGGTGGGGGAGAGTAACGCAGGGGACCATATTTTGTTTGCCAAATTTTGTAGGTATGTATCACATTCATATTTTTAAAAATTAAATTAAATGTATTGTACTCTGTTTATCAAATTTATGTGTCACAAGACTCACAACGTAATGAGTGTAATTGCAGCGGTTCCAACAATAAGAAATACTAGTACCCAAAAAAAAAAACACTATTGAAAGGTTAGCTACAGTTTTATTGTTACATATTATCATATGTTTTAATGGTCAACGTTTTCTACATGTTTATTTTTCAATATTAATTTCTAAGAAACGTGATATGTCATAATGAAGTTGATTTTTTTTTTAAATGTGAAGGATACTTACTTTTATCGTACTACTAAATAAAATGAATTTTGAAGTCAATAATCTTTTTCTATATTTATATTTAATCATGTTTTCGATAAAGTATATACACAACGAAGTATAAAATAAGGGGAAAAAACATTGTAATTTCTTGTCGTACGAGTTTAGCTACAAAATGCAAAATTTATAAATGTTGTAGTCATGTACTCATGGCTAATAAATTTCAATATCAATTATTTGGATAGAATATAATTGAAAAAAAGTGGGGCATGGATTATGGGAGTTAACTTAGAGAAGTGGACAACAGCTTCAACTTTGTGTCCACGAAACAAAAATTGTAGAACGCTTTCACATGTTTTCCTTTTGGACCCAAAAAAATGTTCTAAGCATCAAATGCAATTATACTTAATTATTTCCTTTTTTTTTCTCTTAGAATAATAATCATCATCGCCAATTTTGCTTGGGACATAACCTAAAGATTTCTTCCAACAACAGTAAAGTTACTTCTTGAGTTATATAATGGGACTAAGTAGATAACACGCATGCCTTTGTTTCATTCACGCTTCTTTTAAGTTTTCTTCTTTTTTTCTTTCTCCATCCATTCATCACAAAATAATCTAAAGAGCTTAAAGAGATGAGATTGAGTTTCATAAAGTACGACTCTTAAGATCCAATATCGTATACTTAGTAGTGAATAATCAATGGGTTTTACAAATCTATTAATGAATTCAATATATATAAATTGCAACAACAAAAGTTTTAATTGATAGGAAACTGAGTCATCTCTAACGAACCATACAAACAACATATATTGAATATGTAAAGAAAGAAAGAAAAAGAAAAAAAAACGTTAAAATTGCCGCTATAAAACGAATTTTCTTCGTTTGTATGTTTCGATTAGAATCTCCCAAGAAAGAATTTTCTTCGTTGTTTTTTCATGTTGGAGGCAAGCTTTTTAGCCTCATCATCATCATCATCATTACTCCAAATCTCTGAGGCTTTCACTTGTAAACCACAGTTTCTTCTGGACAATGAGTATGACATCTTCCGAGTCTTGGTCTGTCTTGGTTTCAACTGCTTCCCAATGCAAAGCCTTGAGATACTTCTTCACAAGGTCGACCACAGATTGTTTGTCCCTTATTAATACGAAACCGCTTGGACGAAGTATACGGTCCACCTCCAAAAGCAAATCCTCTGCACTACAACCCCTCTTCTTGATATCAGATATAATGTCCCAAGCGTGGAGTAAATCATAAGTCCTTGGGTAAGTCGAGAACGCTTCACACCTACAATATAATCAAAAATGTTGATAAATCATAGAGGAACATATATACTAATGGATTTTTGTTAAGGCTAAGGGAGGAACAAACCAGCTATGAACAGCGCCCATTAGGCCTCTGTCATATATGAGTTTAAGCGTGTTAGGTCCGTCTTCAGGAACAACATTCATAACCCAAACATCTTTATCTTTCAGAGCAGCAGCAAACGAACCCATATGTGCTTTCATGTCCATTATGTTTCTTATAGTGTCTGATTGAATTTTAGGACTCAAGAGATCCCAGTAAGTATCTACCCTCTGCCTCCAAGTTTCCTGTATGGGCAAAGCGATAATATAAGGTGACTACAGTCTTCATATTGGATTGCAACAAATAAAAAGGTTATAGGCCTAAACATACAGTATCCTTCTCAAACATGTCAGCGGAATAGCCAAAATCAGCTAGTCGAGAAGGAGGAGAGGTTAAACGATCTGGCCATGGAGCCAATCCACTTCCTTTGGTTTTGTGGTCATCTAATAGAAACGCAGAAAAATGTCTCAGTGGGCATATGTTGACAGATATACTATATCACACACGTAATTATTTTCGCTGTTACTGGAAAGAAAGGGGAAGAATGAAAACTCACGGTCGGTGTATTGAGTAATGCAAGCTTCCATGTTAACACCATACACAGCATCAGGGTCACTGTCAGAATTGCAAAGAGGAGGCTGGGTTCCAGGTGCTCTTTCCAAATAACAATCGTTTGTCAAAGGTTTTTGCCAGATTACAGTTTGATTCCTTTTTGCAGCAATCGTCCAACACATACGTCCCACGAGAGCACTCATTTCTCTCCATATTCTGAGGTCCTCTTCATCTTGTGCATATGCTTCTGGAGATGAATATGCAAAATAGCCACCAGGTCTTAGCACCCTGTCGAGCTCAAGAAGAAGAATACCATTTCTTTGAAGCCAATCGATACGGCAACGTGAACAATGTGCAAGTTCAAAGGATCTGCTTGGGTATGGGAGCCTCTTGGTCCCTAGAACGCCTAAGTATGCAGGAATCCCTCTCTCAAGAGCAAATTGAATTTGGTTCTGATGAACATCATTTGGTGCCAAGGACATTGTCATAATGTCTGATGCAAGAAGATAACCTCCAAAACTTGCAACACCACATCCAACATCAAGAAATGTCCTCAGCCTTCCTCCATTGTTCAAAACGTTGTTTGGAAAGTTAAGCATCTGCAATTTCCAAGATTAGTATCAGTAACTGAATAAGGCATATCTCTGTTCCATATAAGATCTAGCAACTGCCTTACATTTGCCATTGATGCAATATACTTATCAGCACCATAGTGAAAATGTGTGCCTCCACCAGGGAAATTGATTTTTTCTCCTTTGACAACCATCCAGTTTTGGTCAGACTTCTCATGTGCAAGGTGAGTATGAGGAATGTTCACTTTCCACACTTCGTCTCTGCTTTTCGGCCACTTGATTGGAATCTATGCATATCGACATACAAAAAAGCTTTAAAACATCCGCAAAATGTGCCAAGGCACTGATCATATCAACAGAGCTACAAAAAAAAACACCAACCTTATAACCTGGAGGAGGAGGAATCAAGCAGTTAAATCGCCTTTCAGCAGGAGGACAATGGCGTTCATAATGCTCCATCAAAGACAAGTCCAGCTTCAATCTCAATTGGTATATGAGATTCCTGTCTAAGCAAGGAATAAGCTCCGAGTACCGGTCATCACACACCTTCACAAAAAAAGTAGCAACAATATTAAACCACATTGTCTAATCATAAATTTAGACAAAGAAGCGTCAAAAGAACTCACAGGAAAGCTTCTTGGAGTGAAACCATTGCCTCCATCTTCAACATAAAACGAGCTAGAAGTATCATCTTTTTTAGTATCATCATCATCACCACCTAACCGAAGTTTCCTCCCATACTCAATAGCTGATGCTCCATTATTAGAGCCACCAAAGAAAAGATATACAAAAACAAGTACAACCGCTGCAACACACACCAAAACAATTACCGGCTTCTTTTTCCCTCCATCTGATCTTCCCCTCATCGCCCTTTACGTATCAGAGACGACTCCAAAAACGAAAGATTCTACGAAACAACAAGATTGAAAGTTCAATATCAAGACACAATTTATCTGCTTGAAAAAGCCTCCAGAAGTTTAAATAATCGTTTAGGCCTCTCCAAGTACCTAATTATTATACATTTACCAAAGAATCTAGAACAATGTATATAAAAAAAATTACAAATCATGGATCTGATAAGAGAAAACAAGAACTAACCAATAATGTCTAATTCAACAAGAATCAAACTAAGAAACATTCAACACAAAAACTATAAAATACGAAGTTAAACATAAATTACAGATGACAACGAAATCGATTCGCATCTCAACCTATTGGAATTACAATAATTTAACAATTTCGGCGTATGAAACCAGAAAGCTTCATTTCGTATACGAATCGAAGAAAGGAATCAAAACAAAGATAAAAGAGAATGAGAAAATCTGAATCATAGAAACTCACCAGTAAGTATGAGATTTGGGAGAAACAGATGAAGATCAAGGCAGAGAAATGGCAAAATCGTCGGTGGGAGATGAAGAAATGAGAGTGAGATTCGGATCTATAGAAGGAGTTCAAAGAGACTTCTTCTTCTTCTTCTTCGTCTCTAATTGTCTAATATTGGGATTTGAAAGAACCTTTTCCTTCTCTTCCTTCCTTTTTGGTGGAAATGAGAATCAAAGCGGCTGAGAAAGAGAGAGAGACTGCGAGTGTGGGCAAAGAGATAGCGTCAAAGTCGTTAATATTTTACTTATTTAACAAATCTGCTTTCCATTGAAATTTTAATTCTTTTTTTTTTATTTCCTTAATTTTTCTTATGCGTGTCGGTGGGCCTTTTTTTATTATTTTTTTTTCTGTTGTGACATGAACCCATTCTTCAAACTCTGATTCGTATTTTTCATAGAAACTACGACGAGTTTTATTTGTTTTACTAGTTTATTGACTTTTTGTGATCTACGCTTTATTTCTGTTATTGTGAGTGTGTTGTTACTAAGAAAATAAATGACTTCTTGATCTGAATCTTTGGAAGGCTGGTCGCCGGAAATCTCTCATGGGCGATTTTTGGTGTACCGGAGTTTTTTTCTCCCTCTCTCTTCTCTCAATTCTATCTTTCAGAAAGAGAGGAGTTTTTTCTCCTTACTGTAAATTCTCCGATCTTGTGTCGGTTTGGTCTTCGATCTTGTATCGGTTACTCTCCGACTATATGTCGGTTCTTTTCTTTCTCTTTTCTGTTTTTGGTTTCGATCAAGTTTGCGTTCGTTCAAAATTTTCTTTGGATATGATTAGCACTAAGGTTCTTAGTGGAGAAAACTTGTTACTTTACAATAAGAATGTTTAAAAATCAATCTTATAATTCAGTGCGTTGAATCATATCGATAATTGTCGGTATTTTTAGCAAACATCAATCACTAACAAAAATTTATATTACATTGTACTATGCATTTTTATATCTAATTTTTTCTTTAGTGAGATGGAAACAACATATGTTATAGATTTCAATTTCTTTAATTTCTCACTTTCAGTAATACAATATAAATCTAAAATAACATATTAACCTATTGTTTTTTCTTTATACACATTATCAATTTAGTTTTAAAATTTATAAGAAATGCCTAAAATAATAAATATAACAGTGATAAATGCATGTATCTATCTTAATATATCTTAATATATATAATGTTTGAGAAGTGATTTTGGAGTTACGAAATCTCTAAGGCTATTGTTAAAAACTTTAGTATCTAAAAGACTCTTGGATGCGAATGAAATCTCTTCTTTGAAAATGAATATTTTTAATGTTTTGATTTTATGAATATACGTTTAAGTATAAAATCTTAACAATTTCTTTACTGAGCGTCGGTCAAAAATAAGATTTACTAAACTAATTTGAATAAAATTAAAAATCTAAATACTCATACCCCAATTAGTCTTCTATAAATATAAGAGTACGGCGCCGCTATATATATTGAATCTTGTCATCATTTTGTCACTGTGCCTTTTTCTCACTAACTAAATAGTGTTTCTTCCAAATCTTGGTCTATGAGTGTGTGTGTTTTTGGTATATGTTATGAGTCGTAGGACATGTACTTCAATGTTATAGATCATTTGATGTTGTTTGACTAAAAATTTTGGGTTTAAAAAAAGAAAGATCGGTTTATGAGTCGTAGGACATGTATTTTCTCTTAATGTGGATTAGAGCAAAATAAGTAACTCTCAATACTTGTTTCATCACGACCATATAAATTAGCAATTGAACTTGTAAAACTAAATAAAAACCAAACATTTGGTTGGCAAATGTGTTAGAAAATAGGCTAAAGCCTTTTAACAAAATGGGCTTTAAACAGTTTGGGCAAGAGCGAAATAATTCCAACTAAAATCCATGAAAAGGGAAGGCAAAAAGGTCGAGCCACGTGTAGAAGATCAAATGGAGGAAAATACTATATGTTAGGCAGAAATATATTTGATAAAAAAAATTTCAGCTGACATGAAATGACAACGGAGATGGACGGTGAGAGCGTGTGAAGCGCCTAGGCCCACCGATCAGTCTGCACCTAGCTATGTTTGTTTCCTTCTTCATCTTACCATGGCCTTAAATGGTAACACAAAAAACAAATTTAGCTATAGACCCATGTTGAACGAGAGTTATTTACATATATATTAGTTTGAATGATGAAACATCCTACAATTTCCCCTCTGTATGTTTACTATAGTTTGAATGAGAAATATTGAATAATTGCATACATTGGATTAAGTTGTATGTTTTGTTCTGGAAATAGTAACATGTACCGTTTTTTTACTGTATATGACTATGATTTAGGAACAAATTGTTTTCTTCGTACCATTTCATGTGAATTCATATGTGTTATGTATAATTATTCATCGTCAATATTGTTTACTGGAACATATTTTCTAGATCTTTTTTAGTCGAAAATAGCCGTCATTTTTAAAAAAAAACTACTATGATCACTATCAGTATTATGCATTCGTTCATGCACTATATGTGTACTCACTTATGTTATAAACTTATAGTATATGTTAGATTGTATGACATTGCACTTTAACATCCCAACAAATGGAGCCAACTCCTTATCAAACAAACAAAAAAAAACAAACAAACAAACAAACGAACGAACAAATGGAGCCATCTGTATTAGAAGTTTCAATAAACATTTTTTCTATAATTAATATTTCATGTTACGAGAAAATTTAAATAACTAAAGTTATTAATAGTATTCGTTAATTAGTGATTTAAGAAAACAATATATTACTTGTTCATAGTCTATACAGTTTACACGAGCGGAACTCAAATCCTTGAAGTGTAATCAATCAAGATACCAAAATTTTGAAGTAATTGAAACATTAGGGAGAAAGATGAACAGATTATCAAAACTTTCTGGGAACTGTATCTATCCAACGCTTAAGTCAGTAATTTGATAACATCAACATGTCGAAATAGTCAAAAATCGAATGATTAAGATTTTAATTTAAGCCAAGCTAATTAATTTGTTTCTTAGTAAATTATTTCGAGTAAACTAAAGTTACGTCGTCCAGATCAGATTCTGAATATGGTCCAGTTTATGCAGTTTGGTAAGATGCGACTGCGTGTTACATAATGACAACAAATACTCTTGATTACGTTTAGCTAGGCATTAATGTGGCGTGTTTATAATGGTTTGTAGTTTATTTGATGTCCCATTAAATGTTAATTACGTATTCACATCTAAACACATACATTAAATACTCCTTATGTTTCATATTTTAGAGTTTAAATTTTTTTTCATGTGTAGTTTTGTGTTTTCAATTGATAAAATTTATATTATTACTTCTGTTATTTTAATGTATTGACCAACAAAAAAAATATATGATATATTAATACATGATAAAATAGATAAATTCGTGTTTTTCTTAATTAGTGTCTAAATTTCTTAAAATACAAATAAAATGAAACAAATAGTATATATCAGTCGAGTTTGCTTTTGGCATGAGTTGCCTTTTTCTCGGTAATGATAATTGGCTTTGGTATGTAAATTATGAATATATTTAAGTTAAATTACAATATTTTTAAAAATCATTTTTGGCAATTTATAAACAAAAACTTATACATTTATCTCATTTGCAATTACGACTAAAACTTAGTTAATTAATTTTTAAAACATTAAGTTTTGACTTTTTTTAGAAAATGCACTACATATGGTCGAATTAAAAAATATAGTATAATCAAATGATATATGAGATCAATAATTTACCAATACAGTTTTTATTTGAAAATAAAGAAAGCAAAGACTTTTGTAACAAGGACAAGAAACTGAATGATTTGCCAATTCCCTACCAAATTAGGACGATACAAAGGAAGACATACACACAGACACAGGGCATGAAAAGACATGAACAACCATTTGATTCTGCAAATCTTCTTTTGTCACGTCTTATCGAACTACTATAGTATTCAACTTTTATCATTTCCCATATTAGCTGCTGCTTCTACCAATAGAGGCCGGTCGGAATTCTTAAGTATATGCTTTGGGATCCGTTTATAACCAACAAACAAAAACACTAAACTTAGTGTCACACGAAACATTAGTCTTGTACAACTTGATCAATAGTTTTAGAGATAAAGTTTTGAAATAATAGAATAACTAGATTTTTTCTTGATCAAAAATTTCTATAAGTAGTACAATGTAGAAAACCTTGATGAGTAGCTTAAAGAAAGCGCATAAACAAAATAAAAGGTTAAGTTGGTAGATAACAGAGTTCAGATTAGTAATAAAATTTGGTAGTGGGATATCTTTTTTTTGTGTGTGTGATTTAAACAAAACATGTGTTAATATCTGATCAAATAGTTTGAATTATAAAAAAAAAAAAACACATGCAACAAGTGTACCGATATAATTCAGATTTTGCTATATTACATTGAAAACCAATCAAAAGGATTTTGCTATCTTTCAATTTTGTAAATAAATGACCAACACATGGTAACTGCTTTTTACACTAAAATAAAACTTGTGACTTTTCTAATAGTGTATGTATTGAAAAATATACTAATACATACATATTTGTGAGGCCAAACGGAAAGAATTACAAATTTACTTACTATTACATAAAACTCTTTAGCTTGGAAGAAAAGGGCATGTGACTTATATAAATAACTCGAACATGTTCTCCTTGACAAATACTATATAAATTGTAAACATAAAACAACCGTAGATTTATTGAAACACCTTAACTCATGATTTATTGCTAATTAGGGCTACTTGAAATCACCGATTGAGGTGGTGGTAGCGGCGGAGGAGGTCGCTTCCGCTTCTTCTTTTCATAGCTGATCCCACGAGCTTTAGCCTGCGATTCACGCACTTCCCTAAGGTAGAGTCGAACGGCTCTTGCACCAAAAGGATTAGTCTCCGGTGAGCCACCGTTCTCCTCAAAAGCGGCTCTAAGACGGCCTATGAGTGCATCGAGACTGCCCCATGCTTGTCGGAGTGGACATGCACATGGTGCTGGTGGGTTTGGGTGTCCGAAGAACGGACATAAGTGTGTGTGAACCTAGAGATACAACATCAAAAAGTAGTGTTTTAAAATCAGCATTTTCACTCTCTAACGTTGTAGGAAGAATCATATATCATTTAGAATTTGCTAAATAGTATAAGAGAGTTAACATTTTGAATATATACAATATACAAACATCAGAAGAAGAATCATAGACTATAATGATGGAGTTAACTTTTTGAATAAATGCAATTAACAATCATATATAGCAATATAATTTGTCGGTGGTAGATGGAATTATATACCTTTCATATATATATATATATGAAAGGTATAGGTCCCAAGTGAGATCAAATAAACGAAGATTAGTGAGACTCATCTCATAGTAAAAATAATAATCTCATTTACACATATCTAAAAGAATCCAATTCAACTATAATACAAATTAAAAATGTTGTGTAGTAGGTCAAAGAAACACAGATTAGACATAGGGTTTCATTTGGATCTAATATCTTCAGTGGAAATAGTATTATTTTTATGTGAGAGATACATACATGTATATATATGTAAGTGTATGTTATATATATATATGTATACCTTGGTCTTGCCGAATTGGTCGAGGTACCTAAGGAATTCAAGAACATGAGCACCGCTACAACGGGAGAGAGAAAGTGGTGGACGGTGGTTGCGTAGATACTGTCCAAAAGTGTTCCAATCTCTTCTCTTCTGATTCTCATACCTACTCAGCTGGTTTGTTCCCGAGCCACCTGAGGAAGACGATGAGGACGAGGAAGTGGTGGTGGTGGCAGCTGTAGCGGCGGCGATCATGAGATTTGTGTTATGTGAGATGTTTGTAGTGCCCATAAAGCCAAGAATAGGATCCATGATATCAAGATCTGAAAAACTAAGGGTTTTTTTGGTTGGTTTAGGTTATGATGAAGATGAGAGGAGCTTTATGAGTCTAAGTTGATAAGGGAAGATGGTGGAAAAAAGAAGAAGAGAGGGTATCGTAGTCATTGCTATAAAGAGAAGGTTGAAATGGATGTGATCATATAAATATCTTTTGTCATTTAATCTTTTGCTTGACTAATAACAGTGGAATAAATAATAATGCAAGCTTTGGATTTGACTATAGAGATTGAGTTAAAAACTAGTGATATTACATATAATAATGCAAGATTTGTATTTATGTGATTAATGCATATAATGAATGCAGTTAAATTTATTTATTATGGTCAGCCGAATGCATACTCTTAACGGTCTTTTTTTTTCCGTAGCAGGGTAGATTTGAAGCCAATGCCCACATTGATCTCCAACATCCATGGTAATCGGGTATTTTTGTCAATAAAATTTTTATTCGTATTCGGTAGGATATAAAATCAACATAAAAACCATTCGATGTGCATTGAGTTGTCAAGTTTTATTTTATTTTAAATAACAAACGAAGATGTTTTTTTTTTCCAACTGAGAACATGTTTTTTTAATCACTCAACCAATGGACTTGTTCTCAGTTTCTCATCATTATTTTCTTCAACAACCAATTTCATTTATTCTGAAAATAATTTTTTTTTGTTCAGGCCACTTCCTTCGCATTTTGGGCCGGAGAACAGACCTAGTTACATGGGTAGGAGGTAGGAACCATGGCTATTTTCTTACGTCTACGTAATTTTTATATGATCACTTTTTCAAATTTTGAATCTGGATTACACGTGAAATGAAGTGATTAGATGATTAGTCTTAAAGAAAATAATATTTTCAACTCAATTTTTTTTTAATTTTAACAAAAAAGGTGATTTTATTTATTTAGATGAATTTATGTGTTCGCGTGTATTGTTACGTGAAATGCAAAGATCTACATTCAAATATTTTTAAACTTTAGTTGTGTCTATATTTTCTGAAATTCAAGGTATCGCAATGCCTTTATCTCTACCAAAATATAAACTCGATCTCGTCAACATGATAAATCGAACAACGCCATATTTATTGTAAAAATAATATAAGAATATGAAAATTTAAGTTTTAGGTTAATCTAGTAACACTAATAACGTATATGTTTACTACTGATATCAAGTTATCAACAATATAAGTTCTTTATCTAAAGAAAAACAAAACAAGTTAACATGCAGGTGAAGTTGAATTAATGATAGCAAAAAGCGGCATTAGTTCCGCTAATGATTGTTTGTTATCATTCTAAATCCTTATTAAAACATTTATTTTGTGCTACTAAATTTAGTAGCCAATATAGCCTAATACAAATCAAGACAAATACAGTACTTTATAGTTAGATCGACTAAGATGGAATAAAATCAAATCAAATATATATAGTGATCGTATTCAACAATGTAGTTAAATAAACAATTAGAGGAGAATAGGGTAGGCAGAGGGAATATAGGTGACGATAACTTTGGTTCTTTGTATTGGGTGGACAACACCTGTAATGAAAAGACGAGATTACCCCTGAAAGAAGTTAGATGCAAGGGGTAACTTGTGGCAGAGGTACAAAACTGGATGGGGACAGAGAGGGAAAAAAATGAGCAGTGGAGTGTGTTTGAATGGTTACTTAATAAAGAAGGAGAAAAGTTGAGTCAATCAATCAATCTAACTGTTGATTTCCTGTCATTGTGGACCATGTCAATTTTTCACTTGGGGTTTTATTTCTTTTTTTTGGCTCTTTTCTCTCTTATACAAAAAAAAAATAGGCGTATTTTTTTTATATATGATAACACTCTTTCTTGTTGTGATTAAGTTAAAAATCATACCAACTGTGGATAGCTCCACTAGAAAAGTACCATAAGACAAACCTTATAGATCACATGATGTGTGATTTTTGAGACAACAATCATTTTACATTATGTGATTTTGAATCTAGAAATATTATGGATTTCGGTCCAAAAACTCTTGATAATTTAAAAGAAAAAAAATCATATAGAAAAATTATCAAAAAGATAAAAGAGTAATTCATGTACAATTCCTAGTCTTGTAGAAGCTATGTTGATTGTACAAACTATGACTTTATATTGCATTTCTGAAACCCCAAACATTGTTATATTTTGGTGTAAATTATTGCAAAATATCATATATTTGGTTTTAATATTTAGAAATTGCAATTTCTAGGCTTTCTAAACTTTTATTTCTCCATATTTTTGTTACTCATTTCTAAATTAGAACGAGTATATTAATCTTGAATGAAAATATATTATCATTATTTTAACAAAATAAATATTATTATTAAACCGGCCTTAATCCCAACCAAACCATTTTATACGGTGTGCCTGATTTTTGTCGACCCCTCACCAAATGAGGTATATCACTATTAGACTTAAAAGTCTATATATGTTTGTTTTGTTTTGTTTAATACTTATAGTTTATACACTAAAATCTCTATAAATGAATAATATTAAGATCAATATATTTTTATAATATTTTATTAATTTATCGAGATTAATAGATGTAATATTTTGACCAAAATATTAATTTAAAACCGAATAAAATTATTAATTTATCGAATATTAATTTATAGAAGTTTAAATGTAGTAGATGCCATTAATAGCAATGACATGAAGCTTGTCTTTATGCTACGTTTGGTGGTGAGGATATCTTTATCTTATAGACCAATATTTTATCATAGTTTTCAAGCAAAAGGAGTAATATTCTACTAAAATATGTAGGAAAAATAATTTTTAGTTACATGAACTATTGACCATGACATACTTACACATGTGAAACAATTTAATGTTCTAAAAACTATATGAGCTATTGATTTTATATAATGATATCTACTAAATATCTACTAAATATCATGTGTCATATGGACAACTACACCAAATATTATGACATGCACGAAGTATCATAAATTATATGCGCAATACCATAATTATTTTTTACTATCTATACTATTAATTAGGAAGCACATATTGTAAAATGAACTTTGAGTTCTAAGTAATTACATGAAATGGTATTGATTTTTAGTGTTTTTGAATAAATTCATTAATGGTACAATAGTAATCATAAAATTAATATAATTAAATTAGAAATTGAAAAAACTATTTTGAATAATTATTATTTTCAAAAAAAAAAAAATTACTTTCACTCTTATTAATTATAGACGAAAATAAAAATTTCTTTTAAAAAAACTGTTAACCAGTTAGAATTGAAAATAAATATTTGAGATCTAACAATATCATATTATTTATTTTCTTTAATATAAATGAAAGATTTAGTTAAGATTTAAAATTATAATTCTCCTATCATCTTTGTTTAATTTTATTTTAATTTACTTCGCATTGTCATATAGTACATATATCAAATAATTTTTTTTTTTTGCATATGTTGTAATTCAGATTTTTTAAAACGGACATATATTACTCAATTATTGAAAAGATGTGTGTTCTACGTCCCACATCGACTAGAATTTGTGCACAATGGTTCTTAGTCATATTATAAAATTATAATATGAAGATTATATGAAGATTAATCGGACATTAGTTTTTAATAATTATTTATTATATAATTAATATAATAAGTATATGATGTTAAATATAAATTGTTATTTAGAAAATTTTATAATAGTGCAAATTTCAATTAAAATAAAATTTGAAAAATATAATGAGGTAACTAACTAGTGTATATATATAATACATTATCTATCCATCAGTATAATATAATTGCTACATTAGTTGTAAGGGATGTGGATTGGTTAAGGAACAAGCCATTCTTCATTTCTGTGCAAGACCTCAACTCTTCCAAAGCATCAGCTGTTGTCTTTGAGGCCAGAGCAAATCCCCGAGGCTGTAATAGATGCTATCTTGTGAGCATGTGCGTGTTTGAACCATAATCAAATAACTGTCTTAAACCGCAACATGATTTTTTCTTGGTAATACATATATTTACCAGTATAGGACACAGATCTTTGTTTCTATCCCTAAATTCTACCTTTATGACAAAATATAATAAAAATGTCGATTTGACCAAAAAAAAGAAGGTTGATATTTGTTTTACAAGATTTGTCTCTAACCAAACTAAACCAAAACCCATTTGTTTTTACAGTTTTTTAATCAAACCGAACCAAAATCAAAAACTTTTTAAAATTGGTAACCAAACGATATGTGTTTTTTTTTCTTACCACCATCCCATACTCCATGGATAGACTTATTGTGGAGAGGGAACGTAGAAGCTTTACTATAATTGAGTAATTAACGGAAAAGTTATCTGGAGACTGGAATCCAGATTTGGATGCTCAAGTGGAGTTTGGGGCATTCCAAAAACAAAAACAATTTATTAACCATTCAACTTTTTCGTACAATGATTAATTATGCTGTTCTTACTTTTGGGAACCAATCCACGATTCATTACAATTATTTAAGAATCTTAAATATACTTACCAGTAACAAATATAATAACAAATTATCACTCTTTTACATTCTTCATTTCGTCCAAAACCATATATACAAAACATAGGGACTGATTTTTTTTAAGTACCAAATTATAAAACATATTGTTTTAGCTATAAAGTCAAAGAAAAATGATATTGATTTTTGTTTCAATGGTTGAAAAAAGTTGAATCTCACAGACAATGAAGGATAGAGTTCCCATGGAGTTGTTGTACATGTATATCTCAGACTCGGTAAAGTTTAATAACCTGATCGATCTTGGCGCGACAGACCGGACAACCCCATTTCTTAGATTTGATCTCCTTTAAGCAAGACATACATCCCGCGACATGTCCACACGGGACACAAACCGCTTCAGATGGAGCATTCAGACATATAACACATGTTCCAGTGGATGTTGTTTTCGAAGTTATCTGTGGAATCCCTTTACATGCATCACAAAACCACTTCAGCTGTTGTATGTCACCTTCATTTGCAGGTGCGAGTTTAAGACGTGTTTCTATAAGAAAAAGAGAGATAAAGAATACAGTTGTCTACTTCACTGAAACAAAATTTTGATAATGCAAGAGCAGATAAAACATTATTCTTGGGATGATCCACCAGAATAAAATTCAATCAACATCCACAAAAACTAGATGTTGCATGTCAAAAAGATACAATAGTGGCAGGAAAATTACTTGTGTAGTTATGAACAATCATCACTGAAGTATCAGACTGCTTTGCTTTTGGTTCTTCCAAGTTCGCTTTCCACAAAGGCATAACTGTCCGTGGCTGTGCATCCTGATTATATGATACCATTTTATAAACCAAATATGCAAGAGTCAAACATAATGTAAGTGAAAACTATATTTATTTTGTTCTCTGAATTATTATTATCTAATGATCATCGTACCTGAAGACTAGCATACACAACAAGCTCCAACTTAAAAGGCGTTGTAGAGTTTCTTGAACCAGTTGGTACGATGACTACCCATCTGAAAAATCATAAGGTCTAAAGAAGATTCATAGCATGTTCATAAGGAAACTGTTTTCCTCAAGAGTTTAGAGAAGAGAAACGATACTCACACTCTTCTTGAAAGAAGCTTCGGAGCAAATAAGTTAAGAAAGGTAGGGCCGTAAAATTCATGCATCCATCCAGAGAACAAGCAGATGTGACTCTACAGAATCCACAATTCAAAAATTTTATTAATCCACAAAGTAATCATATCTTTCACAGCCAATAATCAAACAGGTATTACAAACATACCTCAATTGCACGTACAACATTACTGAAACCTTTGACTCTAGCAACCTCAAGAGGTGTTTGACAATCATCATTGGTAATAAGTGGATTTGCTGCAAAAAAAAATTGGGACACGCCATATGAAATAAAGACACGATAAGCAGATACTGAACTCACATTCATCAAGTTGTAAGAGAAGACAAACACTTACCACCATGCGTAAGAAGTAACTTAACAGTGTTCTCAAGACCTCTTTTCGCAGCATGATGCAGAGGAGTCCCACCATGACTAGCTAAAGAGAAGGAAAAAAAAGAAACACATAAGCTAAATCAGAGTCTAAAAACTCTCATCATAAGCATCTCAAAGATCACAGTATGATTTGGAAAACAAAACAACAGTCTAAAAACTCTCATCATAAGCATCTCAAAGATCACAGCAGGATTTGGAAAACCAAAACCACAGTCATGAAGCCTCTAACAGAACCAACAAGGTCTCAAACTAAAAACACATTCACTAGATGCAAGCTTCATAAGTTGTTACATTTCAATGACTATTCACAGCATTTATGTCCCCAGATCCTAAGTTAGGGTTGAGTCAGCTACTCAAGCTCCATTATTTCGGCAAGTTCTATTTGATAAACAGGAAACTTCTATTATAAAAGGGATGATCTTTGAATATACCAGTACGATAAGCATTAACATTAGAGCCCAACTCAATCAAAGTTTTAGCAACATCATATAGCTCTGCGTTCATACAAGCCAATATCAATGGAGTTTTCCCTTCTCTATCCGTCCACTGCATCCCAAAAACACACATAAATCACAATTACAAAAAAAAAAAACTAATTTCAACCAAATTGATTAACAGAATTCAAAATTGAGAAGAAGAACCTCAAGGTCTTCACCATCTCGATGTAGAACTCGAACCACTTCAGAGTTACCATAACTCACTTGCTGATACAGCAATTCTCCTTTCGATTGTTGTATCCCCATTTTTTTTTTCTCACCGAGCAGAAAGGAAGAAACTTTACACAACCCACAAGAAAAAAATCTCTCGTCTCTATACTAATGGAATCGGTCGAGAAACAAAAATCTCGGGAAGATTGACTTCGGAGAACGTCACAGGTCAAGCAACTCAGAGGAAACAACTTGTTTTTGTAGACTGTAGAGTTGATGAATTTTGAAAATTGCTCGTTTTATTTTAAAAAATTTCTTTTTTTTTTATTTACTGACTATTTCAATTATCATACTCTTATCTTAGGAATGTGTTAAAACGAATAAACGATTAAGTTTCACATTATTTAGATTTACACACTATTTTAGTTTCTTTGAATGTAAATAATTTTTTTTTAGGGAGTTTGAATGAGGATAAAATAAGGTTCAACCTCTTTTTAGAGAACCGAATCTATGACCATTAGCTCATAAAATACGAGTTATTTATAGTAATTATTGTAATAATAATATTATGTAATAATAATAACATAATGTCATTTTTATAACTACGTTTGAGATGTTATTGTACTCAAAATTGTTCTAATTACAAAACATAAATTCTGTATATTTTGAGTTACGTATCTTTCAGTATTCGTAATAACCGATAATTTATGGATTTTGTTTGTTAAAGGGATTTTTTATAAAAATATTCAGGACAAGGAACATTGTTGCTATCCTTAAAATTACCTATATGAAAAATATACTCAAATGTCGATTTGACGAAAATAACATAAAACAAAAAAAAAGACACCAAGATTTGATTACAATAATTATCAATTTAAATATAATAACAAATCAACACTCTTTACATTCTTCATTTCGTCCAAAACCATACATACAGAACATAGTTACATAGGGACTGATTTTTAAGTTCCAAATTACAAAAATATTGTTTTAGCTTTTAAAACAAAGAAATAGGGTATTGGATTTTGGTTGAGCAATAGAGATGTATGTAGTTTCAATGGTTGAAAAAAAGCTTAATCTCACAGACAATGGATAGAGATAAACCATCCCATTGATGGAGTTAGTACCTCTCTCCTTAGACACGGTAGAGCTTTATAACCTGATCGATCTTGGCGCGACAGACAGGGCAACCCCATTTCTTGGATTTGATCTCGTTCAAGCAAGACATGCATCCCGCGACATGTCCACACGGTACACAAACCGCTTCAGATGGAGCATCCAGACATATCGCACACGTTCCAGAGTTACCGTCTTCCTTCTTATCACCATCTGCTGACGCTGGAAGAGTAGAAGAAGATGGGACATCTACAGGTGTTGAATCGATTGATGGGTAATGAATCGGACCATCCTCTGCGGCTGCTATATCATCATCTGTCAATGGAGGAGCTGATGACGAAGGTTCTAGGACAAAGGAGGCGTTTGCTTTTCCTGACGGTGCAGTTGATGAGCTTGGACCGGTTGAGTAACTTGCTTGACCGACAGAATAGTAATTGAGATTTGATGTGTCACTCATAGTAGTGTGAATTGAGGCGTTGATTGCCATGGCTAGTTCATCTTCTGATGGTGGTGGTGGAGCAGATGGTGCTGTTTGGAGAAAGACCGGTGGATGCATCGACTGTATATTTAATTCCAAGAGAGTATCAATACATAAAACAATGAAGGAAGAAATGTAACAATAAATCTAAACAAATCCAATGGATGTTGTGTTCGACATTACCTGTGGAATCCCTTTACATGCATCACAAAACCACTTCAGCTGTTGTCTGTCACCTTCAGTCGCAGGTGCGAGTTTAAGACGTGTTTCTGTAAGAAAAAAGAGAGAAAAGATTATGTTTCTACTTCACTGAAACAAAAATTTGATAATGCAAGAGCAGATAAAACAGAGATATCAATTTAGAAATTTTCTTGGCAAATTAAAACATGGAGGTGAAAAAATTCTAATATGAACTAGGGATAGTTTGTCAGCAACTAAACAGTGTCGACTTACGCCTAACTAATTGAGGCCCACGTCTCCCGCGGGAGGCGCAGGCCCTTCGTCTTGCCCTCCTGCGGCTTGGGACTATCCACCAGAATAAAATTCAATCAACATCCACAAAACTAGAGGTAGCATGTCAACAAAAGTGTCGGGAATCTTACTTGTGGAGTTATCAACAATCATCACTGACGTATCAGACTGCTTTGCTTTTGGTTCTTCCAGGTTCGCTTTCCACAAAGGCATCACCGTGCGTGGCTGTGCATCCTGATCACATAATACCAGTTTATAAAACAGATTAACCAAATACGTAAGACTTTATCACATTGAAAGTGAAACGTATGTGTGAAGTTTTCTCTGAAATATTATCTAATGATCACTGTACCTGGAGACTAGCATACACAACAAGCTCCAACTTGAAAGGCTTTGTAGGGTTTCTTGAACCAGTTGGTACAATAACTACCCATCTGCAAATCACAAGGTTTAAAGAAAGATTTATAACCATGTGGAAAATGGATTATCGAACAAACACAGACCACAACTACAGATAAGGGTGAAGTTTAATGAATACTCACACTCTTCTTGAAAGAAACTGCGGAGCAAACAAGTCAAGAATGGTAGGGCCGTAAAATTCACGCATCCAACCAGAGAACAAGCAGATGTGACTCTACAGAATCCACAATTCAAAAATTTATTAATACACAAAGCAATCATAGCTTTTACAAGTCGTTTACAACAAATGCTCAAACAGGTATTACAAACATACCTCAATTGCTCGCACAACATTGCTGT
Source organism: Cardamine occulta (assembly GCA_028015245.1). Lineage (NCBI taxonomy): Eukaryota > Viridiplantae > Streptophyta > Magnoliopsida > Brassicales > Brassicaceae > Cardamine > Cardamine occulta. The sequence continues at coordinate 11,159,090 of CM051371.1, forward strand.
ACCCTTTGACTCTAGCAACCTCAAGTGGCGTCTGACAATCATCATTGAGAACAAGTGGATTTGCTGCAAAAAAATGGGACATGCCATATGAGATAGAGACACGATAAATACATATAGAACTCACATTCATCAAGTGTAAGAGAGGACAAACACTTACCACCATGCGTAAGAAGTAACTTAACAGTGTTCTCAAGACCTCTTTTCGCAGCATGATGCAGAGGAGTCCCAGCATGACGAGCTAAAGAGAAAAACAAAAATAACCATAGCTAAATCAAAGTCTGAAAACTCAAATCCTTTCTCATCATAAGCATCTCTAAGATCACAACACAATTTAAAAAACACAAAACCACAATAATAAAACCTCAAGCAGAACCAACAAGGTCTCAAACTACAAACACATTCACAACCTGCAAGCTCAATAAGCTGTTACATTTCAGTACCTATTCACAGCATTCAAATCACCAGATCCTACTTGGTATTAAGTCAGCTACTCGAGCTCCAATTTGGGCATATACAAGAAACCAATTTAAAAAAAAGGGAAGATCTTTGAATATACCAGGACGATAAGCATTAACATTAGAGCCCAACTCAATCAAAGTTTTAGCAACATCATATAGCTCTGCCTTCATACAAGCCAAGATCAATGGAGTTTTCCCTTCTCTATCCATCCACTGCATCCCAAAAAACACGCACAAATCAGAAAACAAAAACCCTTAATTTCAACCAATTCAATCAAATTGATTAACAAAATTCAAAAATTGAGAACCACCTCTAGCTCAGCACCATCTCGATGAAGAGTTCGAATCCCTTCAGCGTTACCATAACTCACTTGCTGATACAGCAATTCTCCTTTCGATTGCTGTTGCCCCATTTTTATCTTACCGATCAAAAAAGGAGGAAACTTTACACAAACCCACAAGAGAAAGCTCTCGTCTTTATAACTGTAATCGATCGAGAAACAAAAATCTCGGGAAGATTGATTTTTTTTTTTTTTATTAATCAAGGAGAAGCGATAACGAAACGACGATAAGAGAGAAGATTTATTCACACTTTGGATATTTCTCTATTATTTTTCCTTAGCAGAGAAGAGAGTTCGAAGAAACTCACAGGTCAATTCAGAGGAAAAAACTTTTATTTTTAATATATTGTTGCTGAATTTTGTAAATTGCTCCTTATATTTTAGGAAATTTCGTCTTTGTTTCCTCTCGTTTTTTTTTTTGGTCGTTATTGTTTGCTCTTGATATTTTTGAGATTTATTTATTTATTTTTTCTTTTTTGATAAAGGGTATTCAATATAAAAGCAGGTGGAAGAGTTTACAGCATGATAAATTATTACATAGGAGAAACAATTAAATGGAATGCAAAAATAAGGATACTGAAGGATATGCGTTTACTTAATGGCAAGAACCAAGAGGCCTCGGAGGACCCGTGATCCCACACGACGAAACAACGATCGACGGCAAGGGAGAGAGTTACCATTCAATACTCTCTAAATAGAGATCACCAATATGCCGATAGATCACCCCAACTCAGAAGAAGGCCAATCAAATGGCTCAAGCACTCCCTCTGAACGCATATGACGGCCAGAAGATCACCGACAACCGAAGAATGATTTCACCATCAAGCATGAGTAAGGAGAAGGAACTAATGATACAATGTCGACCAGAACTAAACCTGAGGAAGACTGAACCCCAAAGAAAATATGGGACCTAACTCGCCAATGATGGAATGGTGGCTATAGAATGGCGAGGAAGATAGTAACCCTTGAAAGAACGATGAGGAGCCAGCCAAGCTAGACATCGAGTCTAACAGACGATCAGTCCACAAACCCCAAGCAATTCTCCAAAACCAACAAGACAACCTAAGCCACCACACAAAGTCAGAGCCTCGAGACCCACCAAACAAAGACCGAGACAACAAAAAACATTTATTCATCAAGCTCAGAACTCAAGCACACAAGCAGCAACCACGCGAGAGACGAAGTAGAGCCTAGCTGATGCAAAGCAAATCGCTGAAGGAGAGAACCTGACAAATCAGAGACAAGGAGTAGCAGGCCGGAGAGGGACAATAGAAACAACAATCCTAGGAGAGCCAGAGGAGGTAGAGGGAGCAAACCGAGAAGAGAGCCACTGTAACTAAGGCCACAAACCACTGCCAACACCACTGACTGAAAGGAGGCAGCCTCAACGAAATTTAGCTTGCCTGTAACCCAAGGAGCGCCACCCCATTGCCAGCTCGAAGAAAGTTAGCTTCACAGCGGCAAGGCAAGGGAAGAGGAGAGAAGCCTTCAGCACCAGAAAGCCAAGACGGCCGAGACAACAGCCGTATTATCAACCCCCCTGAAGATGCCAGAGGAAGAGAAAGAAACCATCTTGCCGGGACGAAGAAGCAACGACCTATAGAGCTGAACAACCAGAGCCACAGACGAGAGACAAGCACCAAACTAGGCAACACCGAGAACATAGACAGAGGATCACAATATCTAACCCTAGAGAAGAATACAGCGAAGAGAAGGAGCTACAACAGAGAATCACAACAACCAAATGCGCTACAGAGGAAACAGAGAGGCCACAGAGGTGAAAGGATCAAGAGACAAACCTTAAGCTGTCCTCGAGCTTATTAGAAGCGACCTAACCCAGGACCACCGAGCCCATACCTGAAGCCACCGCAGGAACTCACCGGAGGGGAACGAAGAAGAGGAAGTCGCCGAGCTCTCCAAAAGTGGAGTGGGTTACGAATCAACCCAATCAAGACACAGTCCTCGTGAATCAAGGAGAGGGAGAGGCATAGCCGAACCACTGAACCTCGAGAGCACCGCCCAAATCGAACCTCTACACACCCAAGCAAATCGCGACTGAGCCTAACCTAGATCTAACGCCGAATCCTTGAAGCCTCAAGGAACCAGAAGCCGGAGGAGAAAGTAGACAAAGAGGAGGTCCTACTTCCGGCGGCGGTGAGAGTTACCGCTCGCCGGAAAAGGAGATCGGTTTTTGGTTGGGTTGCCGCCTAGGGTTCTAAGCCGTCGGGTTGCTCTGCCTCTCAAAGGCGGAAAAAATGAAAGTTTTGTTTTGTTTCTCAAAGGCAAATCATTTCATAAAAGTTTTGTTTTGTTTTGTTTGTTTTGTCAACGATAAAGTTTCCATACTCCGTTTAGGAAAATGACAAATTATTACCAAGGGAAATGTATCCAACTTAACAATTGGAGTGGGTTGAAATGACAAATATTATTGAATTAATAAATTATTGAATTAATAATTTTAATGATAAATAACATTTTGTTATTGAAACAAAAATTTTAAAATCTTATGTTATTATATTAATAATTTTAAAATATATAATCAAATCTACTGTTATTGAAAATAAAATAAAATTTAGATTTAAAAGTTTCGAATGAAAACACTTAGTTAAAAATAGAAATATTAAAATCTCATGATTTTAGCTAATTTTAATTGTATATTTTAACAGTAGATTTGATTATATATTTTAAAATTATTAATATAATAATACTAGATTTTAAATTTTTGTTTCAATAACAGAATGTCATTTGTCATTAAAATTATTAATCCAATCATTTATAAATCCAATAACATTTGTCATTTCAACTCACTCCAAATGTTAAGTTGAATACATTTTCCTTAGTAATAATTTGTCATTTTCCTAAACGGAGTATGAAAACTTGATCGTTGACAAACAAAACAAAACTTTTATCAAACTTTTAAGATTTTAGAGAATTTAATTACAAAATTCATAATTTACCAAAATTCAACCAAATCATCTCAAATTTTATTAAAACTCAAATCACATCAAATACTTCATTCAATACACCCCTAAGAGTTTGAATCTAATGTCTATGATTATATATCACAATATGTAGATTTGTAGACATTGGTTATTATGTAAGGGGTATTAAAGATAAGAAATAAAAAAGAGAATTGTGTCTTATTCCATGATAAAATAGAGAATATATATAGGAGTACAATATTTGAAGAGGAAGAAGAACTTGGAGGAATAAGCTAGACTATTCTAGAAGATAGGTCTATAATGGCCATCCATCTAATGGGTTCATAACTCTCCCCCTTGGATGCCATTATAGTAAAAATATTTCTAATGCGCATAAGATGAATGTTGTCTCAATTAAAACTTTATCAGGAAAACTCAGTGGAAAAAAACCATGGTTAAGGGAAAAAGAGTGCAGCGCTCATTTACTTTCCCTCATGAATACATCACTAATGTTTGAGATGACACGATCCAATTTTGGTGAAATAACATATTGAAAGTGGTAGTTTGGAGCGTCTTGATAAATAAGGTTGCAAAATCTTCACTTGAATGAATCTTCATTCCACGTACATCATTGTTCTTCTACAGTTCATATGTCTCGTAGATGACTCACTTGAATAATCATCATTTTCTCTACTGGTAATCTCATTAGTGTCTAATAAAGACTTTAAAACAATGATAGACCTTCCTCATTTGGATTCCTCTTAGGTGTCTATCATTTGTGTGTTCTTTGTTATCTCGTTAAAATATTTTCATGCAAAAATCGAGTGGGACAAAAAGCACTAACTCTTATTATTGTCATATAATCTCTCGAGTTATTGGACTTCTGGTCCCTAACATCCTTCTCACATAAATTATGTCTTGTCTATTTGGATTTCAAATCAGATTTCCTTTTACATATGATCTTCCAAACATTAATATTTTTTTTGTAAGATTTACAAATCTCTCCCTAGATGCACATTAATTTTTTTCTGGTAAGATTTACAAATCTCTCCCTAAATGCACATCTTCCAATTATGAAAGAGATCAATAAATTGCTAAAATAGCACTTTCAGTATGATACTCTAGACCAAACATATTTCAGCATTAATATGTAAAATCTTTCAAAAAAAATTGAAATAACATCTCTTTCCACTAAATGTTCAATATAAGGCATCTGAAGATATTTATATCTTTCCAAAGTTTTTTTATCTCATCTTATTTTCATGATCTTATCATACTACTTGCAATAACTCTTCCAACTGTTTATCTTCCCCCTCTTATATTGGAATTACTAACTCACTTAAATAACACTCTCCTCTTCAAGGGAGTTTTATATCCAATATACTTAGCCAACCTCATTTGAGGTCCCATCTTAGATTGCTTTGGTGGTGCAACTTATGTATAGCACATTCAAAAACTTTAATATGCGAAATACATGGTTCCTGGCCAAAAACCAATTATTATGGGAGATCTTATAATCTTTCATTGGCATGATGCGAATCAATGCTATTGCATATAATATCTTGTGTATGAACATTAACTATAAGATGTTCAACACTTATTCCAATGAAATTCACCAGCATTATTAATTAACCAAGTAGCCTCGCAAACACCATGTTGCGGGTCAAAACAAAGATATTAAATGGGTGATCAATCCACAATTTTTTTTTGTATTCGTTCCCAAAAAAATAATCAATTCAGAATTTATCTTGGCTGTAAAAACCTTATCATTACCTTGCCTTTCTGAACATACATCACATGTAAAATTATTAGAAAGAATCTTCTCATTCTTCAATGAATGCCAACATAAATTCATTAATATTCATTAATACTTTTTGTATCATCATTGTACCGGAATGGTCTAACCGGCCATGCCAATCATTAAGTTTCTCATTAAACTTCTAGCTTACTTTAACATTTGTCTCAATCGTACTAATCTTACTATAGTATAACCTAGTGGAGAATGCGGGTAATCTTTCCACAATAATTTTAGAGCCTTGGATAATACTTATTATCTGAAGATATTCATCATTTTCTTCGCTCATAGTGTCAGTATGATATTCATTTCTGTGAATATCCTTAATACTCAATAGAATTTCTCGGAGACTTAGGAGAATATAAGAGATTATATTTCGTTATAACGAATCAATAACTATAAGTTGTGTTCTCATAGGCAATAACATATATGCTCTTCTTGAGCCTTTATTTATTTTTGCACTACTCGAGAGAGTAGTCATACTAGTCTCTTTCATTTTCAAATGAGACAATTATATCTTATTTTTTTAGAATGATGTGATTAGTCGTACTCTCTTTCAAACATAAATTTCCACTATTTATTGCTCTTCAAGCAAAATAAATCATAATCATAATATAAAATTTAAATTAATTAAATAACTTAATCAGTATCACCATTCACTTACTAGTTTGCTACTATCATGTCATTAAACTAGTAATCTCTATCAATCATATAATCACTTCACCATAGTTTATCATAGTTTTAAACTAACATGCATATTTATTGAGATGCATCATAAATAAAATAAAACATGCATTATTCATCTCATATTATGATAAAACATGATATATATAAATCATAAATACTTATCTCGACAATAACGGAGATCGGAGATGCCATTGAAGGAAAACTAAGACGTCCAAAAATTATCTTGATGGTTTCATGGATGGAGATGACGCCGCTAAAATCTCTTTGGGGACAAAGACTTTGACAGTGATAATTATTTATTCAGTGCTGCTCTCATATCGACATAATTATATGTCTTTCTTATAGTTATAAAACAATAAAATATTAAATACTATATCGAAGCAAGTTATACCACGATATGATAACTATGTTTCATAAAGCAAATTAACATGATAACAATGTTAACATGAGTCCATTAAGTGATTTATGAAACCCACACAAACTATCAAATAAACATAAACTAACCATAAAATCATATTCTCGGTGAATCAAAAAAATAATTATTTCACATGTGTCAATAGATTAAATGTTAAAGCATGTGATCATATATATCAATAATTAAAACATGTCTAGTTCTCTCTAACTTTCAAGGGATCAGATCATGTATCCAATTGTCGTATTAAAATTAGTGATTTTGGTTTTAACAAATAAGCAAGTCATGATTATTATAACAATCATAAATAAGCATTACGCACAATGACTCACCAACGATTAACTAAACCAATAAATTGCTAAACCATTTAAAACAACAAATTTAGCCAATAATTAACAAAATAGATCTTTGATATAACTTATCTCGATTAGTGAAGAGACGATGAGATTGAAGCTTGGTAAATGTCTTAATCATAACAGTTCATTTTTTGAACTTTCCTTTTAGAAAATTTCCTTTTCTGAACTTTTTTCTTTTTCACTTTTCTTTTCTAGAAATTCTGTTGATGAACTGTCTTGAAATATAAATTTTCCTAAAATAGAAACTTTCCCAAATTAGAAACTTTTCAAAAATATAAATTAGGGTTTATGAAAGAAAATAACTGGGGTTTTCCTGAAATTAGGTCACAGCCGTCATTAGCTTCAAATGATGATTCCAATCAGAATACATCAGAATCATGATCGACCAGTGACTTTGAAAAGATGACATCTGGGGCTTTAGTTTGATATGTAAATCGCCACCTAACGCTTTATGGGTTTCCGGAAAACTTCTCTTGAAGTTAGACGGCAGCGGAATCTAATCTGAAGAGATCCACTCTGGTAGAATAGCCATAACTTTTTGACCAGAGCTCTGATTTAGGATCCATTTTTTGGTTATGCATAGATATTTATGTTAGCCATCTCTCCATGAAATATAAGATAAAGAAGATTCCGTTTAGTCCTCTGTTTCTGCTTTCTTCCAAAACCGGTTGGATCTGTTTTTTTTTTTTTCTCTATTCTTCTTGTGATATTTTTTTAAGCTCAAGTAACTAGGGTTTATCATGCTGATAAGGTGTTAAATATAATAAAGAGAAGAGAGAATTATGTGTCTTATTCTATGATAATGGAGAATATATATAGGAGTACAATACTTGAAGAGGAAAAAGAAATTGGGGAATAAGTTAGATTATTCTAGAAGATGAGCATATAATGGGCATCCATCTAATGAGTTCATAACAAGGAGGATATAATGTTTTTTTTATATAATTTTATTTACAGATTATAATTCATAAATGTGAAATTTGTTTTGTAAATAGTATTTCAAAAAATTAACTTATCTAATCATACAAAATAGTTTTATTTTTTATTCTAATTGTTTTTACTATATATATGAACCATATGTAAAATATAAAAGTTTTTTTGACATATAAAACATTCTCTACAAATAGAAAAACATACATACAATTATTGAAAATATTATAAATATATTGTTATTGTAACAAATAGTATAATCCACTATAAGTAATCTTGAAGTTCCAAAATATAATAATTGGACTTATTTTGATCGAGCATTATGTTGAATCAGTACAAAATTCTTGTTTGTATTGAATTAAAGTAACTGTTTTCATAGATGTTTTTATTATTGTGTAGATTTTACAAAACTATTATACTTTCTATTATAAAACATTAAAGTTATGTTTGAAGTTTAATGTAATAACAACTACATTGACAGATTTTATTATTTTAAAATTACTTATCTTGAAAAACCTCTCACATATTTTCAAAAGCATACAATTAATTCGACTCTCCAAAACATTTTTCTTAGATTTTTGTATATAGATTAAAATATTAAATTAAAATTATTTTAATCTTTAGCATTTTGTAACAAATTCTAATTTTTATATTTATATAAAAATTGTTAGAATTTCTTTAACTTTAAAATAATCTGTACCGAAAATTAATTTTAAGGTACTTAAATGAACACAAGCAAAAATATTAAAAAATGCAACTCATTTCTAATTAATAATTAGTTATGTTAGTGGATATAAAACAAGGAATTATGTTCAAACGAACGTAACTCTAAAGATGCTATCATATGTGATAATATGTAAGATGAAAAGTTTGATTAAAAAAAAAACAATCCAGAAGAGAAATCACATAATGTGTGATTCACATTGTAGAAACTAAATGGTTCTGGCAATTACAATCTTATTTCCATAACTATTCATATATTTGCATAAGTCACTACAATATAAATATAAAGTAACTTTTAAAAATTAAAACACCTCAGAATTTCTACATAATTTCTCCCAATCACGTATCTGTGTTTAACATGTCTACTTCTCCATTTCTCCTCTGTAATTGATACCAACAAAAGAAAAAAAACAATAATAATAACTTACACATACATGGTTAGACTTCAGAATCTGGTTCCTTTTCTTGGCTTTGCTCAGCTACTAACGTATCAGACTGTGGTGGTGGAGGAGCAATAGGTGAATCAGATGCCGTTGGATTTGATGATGATGATGAAGAAGAATTTGGACCATAACACTTAAGCAACCTATCTTTGTTTCTTGTCCACCAATCTTCAGCTTGATGCTCATCAAATCTCTTTTTACTAAACCTAACTCTTTGAAAGATCTTGTTACCATTCATGTCTACTTTATAAGTCACATAGACGCCAGGCTCAAACTGTTCTTTACTTTCTTTTCCACCAGTTCTTGAATATGAAGATTCTGTACTTGGTGGTGGTCTTGATGAATATGATGTCTCAGCTACACTTGAGTTAGATGATACTTGTTCGTCAATCTTTTGAACTTGTACTATGTTTGAATTTGTAAGTAAAGATGCTTCGTTTGCATTTAGATAAGCATCAGCTTGAGAGTTAATAGACTCGAAAGCTTCACTCTCTGATACTTCACGAGGTAATTTATCTTTTAACCCTTTCAACTGAAAATAGAAAGTATTTTATGTTATGTGAAAAAAAAATATATATATTTGGGTATCTTTGTTCATCTCCTCTAAATTCATCCAATAATGTTATGTCATGTAATATTATATTTTTGAATAAAAGTAATAAATAAAAAACTTAATAAATAAAAAATTAAAAAAATAAATTTTTTATTTTTTGGGTTCGCTGAGCTATATTTTTAGGGTATATAATTTTATATGTTTGATTTATTTAGTTTTAATTTATTATTTTTATTTAAATAATAAATTAAAATTAATTAATTAATTAATTAAAAAATTGAAAATTTTAACCGTTGGGTTCACTTATTTGTATCTCATAGGGTATAGTTTTATATATTTGATTTATTTAGTTTTAATTTATTATTTTTGTTTAAATAATAAATTAAAATTAAATAAATAAATTAATTAAAAATTTGAAAATTTTAATCCTTGGGTTCGCTGAGTTGTATCTCTTAGGGTATAGTTTTATATGTTTTATTTATTTAATTTTAATTTATTATTTTTCTTTAAATATAATATTGCGTGAATAATCTTATTGGATGGATTTTCTTAATTTATTTTATTTTCTAATTTTTATTTATTTATTTCATTTGTTTAATTGTAATTTTAATTTATTATTTTTGTTTAAATATAATCTTAGTTGACATATTTTTATTGATTAGATTTAGAAAGAGTGATTAATGATTAATAAATTAGATTTAGAAAGAATGATTAATGATAATATTAGATGGCATATATTGATTGGATAGAGAAAAAAGAGATGAACAAAAGGGGTGAACCCAATTATTGTTCAAAAAAAAATTAAAAAAATTTGTTCAATAAAAAAATGGAACAAACCTGTTTTGCAACGGACTTGAGAGTTTCTGTTGCTGCTTTATGTTTTGAAGATTGCTTTGCAGCTAATTCATAAGCTTCTTTAGCTGCGTTTTGAAATCTCTGAATCTCTGTGCCTTGATTACTACATTTCTCTTTCAAATTCTCAACCTAAAAAATGTAAGAATTTTTTTTACAATAGTTAGTTTAGATTTTAATTATATGGTTTGGTGATTGAAAACAAGAAATAATAATAAAGATACCTGACTCTGTAGTTTTATCATTTCTTGGTTCATAACTTCATTAGTCTTCTTCAAACTATCAATAACACTTCTTGAAAATCCAGAAGTACGTGGAGGGCTTGGTCTTCTTGCATAAGGAGATGAAGATCTTGCTGGTGGAGGTGGTGATGGCACCGTAGTAGATCCAATAACAAGTGGACGCGGTGGAGCAGCAGCAGCAGCAGGATTAACAACAGGTTTGAAAGCATTTTGAATCGCGCTAAGCGGACTTGGGAATGCAATGTCTTTAAGTTGTTGAAGAGATGGAACTTGCGAGGCACGGATATTAGAAGAATCATGTGTGATTCCAGGCCTTGATGATGACCTAACTGAATTTGTATTTCCAGAAAAGAGAATTTTCGACGACCTTGTTGTTTCTTTATCTATTCTTACCGAACCATCCATTGGCCATCCAGGAGTTGCAGCATTGTTCCTGTTTACATTAAGTATAACCAGACTCCGCGGCTTTAAGTTTGCTATAACACGAATCGCATACGCGATGTGGTTTCCCTGGAGTGGGAGCTAATGCTGCTTTTAAAGCTTTCTTTGAGCTACAAGCATGGCAATGTACTAAACCACAGTTATAACAGTTATGTCTTTTTCGGGTAAACCCGAAAGCTTGGCGACATCCAGAGCAGATTGACTGATCTGCTCCGGATACCCATTTATGTATACATATACTCGAAGTGAAGTTTGAGCCGCAAGATAAGCTCTTCATATGCCTATCTTTCAAGGCTTCAACCAAAGTTGGTGTTCTTCTATCATCTATATCTCCATGGCCTAATCTTCCATTAGCACCTTTACCCCATGTGAATACTTCACTTCTAGATGTCAAAACCGCGACATGGTGATCTCCACAAGCGATTTCTTCCACAAATTCTCCTACCAATCGATCTTGCACCAAACAAGGTAATTTACCATCAGCGACTGAGTTACCAAGCTGACCATTTGCGGTACCTCCCATAGTAAAAACATGTCCTGAGGTTGTGAGTGCAACGGTAAATGTAAGTCCACAGGCAACCTTATGAAAGTTGTAGTCAATAAGTGGAGAGACACAAGTAGGAAGCAAGTAAGTCTCTTTGTTTCCATGACCTAACCTATTTTTATCACCATCACCCCAAGTAAACAACTTCCTAGATGGCATACTCGTACCGGTTTGACCCATAACCTCCACAATCGCCACGGTATGCCAAACGCTACAAGCTACTTTAACCGTTTTCAAACCATTCAACGACTGTACTTCCTTAGGATATGAAACACTTTCTCTATTTCCATGACCTAAAACGCTAAACGCTCCATCACCAAACGTGAATAGCTTCCCATTCGCAGTCGCTAAAGCCGAATGCCATGTGCCACAAGCAACAGAAAGTACTTGAAGACCTTCTAAAGGACCATAGACTCTTTTAGGTATCCAATGGCTAATATCACTACCATGACCTAAAAGACCAACATTGTGAATTCCATCTCCCCATGAAAACAAATCTCCAGAGGTAGAAACAACACAAGTGTGATATTCTCCACATGCAACAAAGTCTATGTTGGTTAAAGCAAGAAACTCAACGAGTTTCGGACTGACTTATATCGACTTGAATACCATGTCCAAGCCTTCCTCCAGCTTCTTCTCCCCATGTAAAAACCTCTCCTTGTCTAGTAACAAGCCCAACGTGCCTTACACCGCAAACAATCTGATGAACATCAAGAACAACATTTGATTCCAAAGGTCTTGGAGTCAATACATCAGTTTTCACTGTTTCTTTACTAACAGTTCCATCTGGTAATATACCTTCAGTCCAAACTTCACCCCAAACGTAAACATCACCTAAAGATTCTATATCATCTGGACCAGATCCTCCACTTGAACAACTTGGTGTGCTTGAAACACTAATCCGAAAACCATCTGTACTTGGTCTTAACATGTTTCCACGATCATATCCCACATCTGAATTGTTTTGATAACCTAAATCAATGGATGTTCTACCACGTGGAATATTGTTTGGGACAAAGTCTATAGATTGACGACCAATGGAGAAAGTGTCACAATCATTTATCTGGAAAAAAATAAAAATAAAGAATCAATGTATTATAGATTTGACTAAAGATATAAAAATATAAATAGAAAAGTTAAAAGAAACATACATCAGGGATCTCACTTCTGGCTCGTCTATTGCGATTTTTTTCAATTATAGATTTAAGGGCAGCAAACCAAACCTCTGTCTCAGCTTTATCCTTACAAATCTGTCAAAAAAAAGATTTTAAATACATATATACATATATAATAAGTGCATTTTCATTTTTATAATCCAAGTTAAAGTGGTCTCTTTACTAACCAGATCAAGCGACCTTTCTCTGTTATTATATAGAAGTGAAAATGATAAATGATCCTTCTCTGGTCTTAAAAATCTCTTAAAAACAGCCTGTTCATGAGAAGAAGTTAGAAACCCTAACAAAACAAAAAAAGTTGCTTTTGGGTTACATATTACGTAAAAATCAGATTAAACTCACAGTTCTTTGTCCAGGGACGATTCGAGAAACTTCAGATAAGTTCAAACCTTTTTCTTCTCCACGCGAGAACCAAACCAACGATTTTTCATCCTGTTATTAACATTGAATAAACATGGAGAATATACAATGCAAAAGTATAAGCATTAAATATGGAGAATATTCATACAAACACGTATGATGTCTATTTGGTTAGTATAACCTTAAAAATAAACATCGAAAACATTTCAGCGTATGTATATAAAAATAAAAATACCGGAGAAAGCCTGAATGCGCGGAATTTAGGTTTCCCTTTTCGACTGTACTTGAGTAATTGAGTTCCTTTTTTCAAAATAACAATTGCCTACAACAAAGTTGGAAATGAATTATAAAGAATGAGCCAAAAAAAATTGCATACTCATTAGTCATTAACCACCACATGCAAGTTTTTTGTATTTTATTCAAGAATGTGAACATAATGATAATCGCTTGATAGTTTTTGACCCATGAAACATAACATATAAAAATATAATCCATGATAATATTAATGTTTTGAGGGTAATAATATTAAGAAGAAAACAAACTTGGTCGATGTCACGCTCGTGATAAAGATAACTAGCAGGATCTGCCATTCCATCTGAGAAACCCGAGAGAAGAACGTCGGATAAACTCAAGAAGCATCAAGTGTTGTAATTCACCTGTCTTCATAGATGCATTTGTGGTCGATTCCTTTCTCCAGCTTGATCCTCTTTAACTCTCATCCAAAATCATTTATCTTAATTATAATCTCTCTAATCTATCAAAACGTTATCTTACTACACCTAAAAAAATAATTGGCAAGTTTTTGAGTTTGGAATAATGATATGAGGAAATGTAAGAATAGTTCACTGGAGAGATAATATTTTTTTGAGAGAAGATCGCCATTTTAGGAATTATTGAAACCACCATAGATTTAGCCTCAGACTTTGGCGCTCTTCCTTCTCTCTTACCACGTTTCTCTGCCTTTTTTATTTATTTAAAAGATTATAATTTTTGATTAACATTTAGCTTAAGATAGACGTATTTTAATTAAGGGTTGTTAGGTAACGTTGTGCGAGGAAGAAATATTTTCTTGAATGTAAGAGAGATTATACCAATTCAATTGAAGTTTTTGAAACATCTACTAAACATGTTTTGTGATCATCATGATCAATTTTAATCTACGCTTGAGCTACAAATAATGAAATAGAACTATTATAAAGAAAAATATTGAAATAGAACTAGAAAGTTTTTACTCACAACTTGGTTTAAGTGAAAAGTTGTGTACAACAAGTAAAGAAACAAAATCAAATAATTTAGTACAGTAAAACCTCTATATATTAATAATGTTGAGAGTATGATATTTTATTAATTTATCTATAAATTAATAAATATTAATTTATAGTATAAAATAATATTTATAGAGATTTTTTCAAAAATTTAAAACAAATAAATTAAAAAAATTTTATCTAAATAAAATTAATGTATTGGATATTATAAATTTTAATAGTTTTGGACTTGAAAGTTTAAAATTTAAAAGAAAATTAAATTATTTTGATAATAAATAACAAAGATTATAGATGAATTCACTTATATAAATAATTAACATAAATTTTAAATTTATGATTAGTAACTTTAATTGTTGTATTTAAACAGTCTATACAACTATTGAAATAAAAAATTATGCATATTTATAATTTAAAAATTTATAGAAAAGTTTGTTTTATTTTATGAAAAACTTATTTACATTATAATAATAAGATAGTTTAAAATACAACATAATATTTTCTTATATAAAAAAAGTTATTTATAGGTTCTAACATAAATTCATAAAAGCAAAATTACATTGTCTTTATATATATATATATATATATGAAAATTTACATGATTATTAATGGAACCATATATTTACATAGAGATTCTAAAAAAATTATTATCTTATTATCTTATCGAATTTTGTTCATTTTTACACCGGCCCGATTTGGGACCAGCATATTTTATTAATTTATAGTGTTTATTAATTTATCGATTATTAATTTATAAAGTTTCTATTGTAGTTAGTATGCAACATATACTTAAAATTTGAATTTTGTAGTAATAATGTGATTTAAAATTATTTCTTATATGTAGGAGTTTAGATATCAAATATTTTTATTCAGTGACGAAATTGAAAAGACCAAATCGGTATCAAATGTGAACAAAAACGTTATCAAATCTCTATTTTAAACATAAACGTGATGATTTCATTATCATTATAGAGAATGATTATATAGAGATAGAATGTGTAAGAATGGAAATACAATATTTATATAGTAAATGTAAATGGTATGAGCAGATAATTTCGGACTATCAAATATCTATTAACATAAATTAGTCTCTCTAATATTTATCACCTTCAAGTAAAGTATAAAAGAGTATTAATCTTTTCCTCGATAGAGCCAATTTGTGATTTTTTCCAACATATCATTCTCTGCAAAACACAACCTAAGAAGAAGAAAATTAATGGCTCATTTCCGCTGTAGCAGGAAGAAAATATGGTGAAACGGGCATGGAAGAGCTTTTACTAACATGCTCAAATCCAAATTTAAAGGCCTCCAGATTGCTACATCGGTCAGAGATTCGACTTCTCGTCTCCTCAAAGTTATCCCTCACCGTCTCATTGGTCCTTTCAAGACAAGTTACCATCAACAAACCAGCCCTGGACCCCATTTAAACAACTACTACAGTCACAGTCTCAGCCCGAGGCAACGTTCTCGGTTTCTCGAGTGCTTGTCTTGTACTTTTGCCAAGAAAAAGTGTCTTAGTAGGCATACTAGTGAGAGCAATTACTGGAAAATCAGCGAATACCAAATCCAACTATGGCAGCAGAGGTCGATCAAGAGCGAAGAGAAAGTTTTGGGCGGTAAAAAGGATGAAGAAGAGGAAGAGGGGAAGATTGTTGACTCGATGGAAGATGCCTGGAGGAGAGTGGTGGATGCATCACCGCACCTTAGGGTGGACGAAAAAGCTGAGGAGTTCATTCACAAGCTTAAACAGAAGCTGAGAATGGAGAAAGATAGATCTTTCCTTGAGTTCCAAGAAAGGTTAATTCGAAGTGCTTGATCTAATATTTTCTTCCTTTTTTCTTTCGACTATTGCTTCTTTATTTTTTTTCTAATCAAACAGAAGCTGCGACTGCTTGATTTAAACTTTCTTCATTTGTTTCAAGAAAGCTATTTTCATGTTTTTTTTTGTTTTTGAAAAATAATTATTTTAAGTTAAAGTTGGTATATCCAACTCTCTTAGTTATCATGATTTATGTAAATTCGGTGGCCTTCTCACAAGATGGTTCGGAAAAAGAGAATAATGTCTTACGTTTTCTAGCAATGGATTTTTTTTTCATCTAATAAATTATATATTTCAAAAAAAAGAAAAAAAAAAGTTGGTCTTTGAAAAAACCAAACAGCATAGACCTAAGTTGAAATGGAAAAATCAGAAAATCTTAAACATGAACGATACGAAAGTTCCTAAAGAAAACAAAAAGAACATAGACTTGGAATATCAGATATAAAATGCATAAATTAGTGTGACAATTAAGTCACTTACTTGGTGCTTTCCCTTTGCCTCATCCTAGAAGTATGAGATTCGGGTCAAACTTGGAACATAGTTCATAAGAACTGAGCAAGATGACCCGTGCCGCCGTGCGTAGAATCTCCACCATGATGATCATATACATGCTGTATGTGACTATTATCTCCAAAAACGAATAAGCTTTCATTGGGGACTAAGTACTTACAGCAACATACTAAAACTTTGTTCTGCTCGTCGGCCAAGAAACTCACCCCACTAGGAACAAAATTACGACAAATCCTAGGAAGGTCTTGCCCTGTTAGGAACTTGTTCCATGACAATACTGATCCGGGAGTACTAGTTGTCACCCATACATGTATTGTGTCGTCATTATAATAATGACCTAACAGACAAATTAGCTCTTTTCTAACCACTGATAAAGCCATATTTGTATAAGGAGACGGCTGAGGAAGACAAAGACTTTTAAATCTCTTTGTTGAAAAATCAAAACTTAGCAAGAATTTATTACATCGTGGCCTACTATCAGAAGCAACCCAATATGTATTTCCTTTCACAGACACCCCATGAGGGCCTCAGCCAAAGACCCAATCGGTAGTTCGACCAAGATCCCTCCAAGAATCAGTGGTGAAGTCATATATTTCAATTTCACAGTTATTTCCCATACCAGGAACATGACCTGTTTGACAATCCACCCTTAAGACTTTGTAGTTCAAGGATTTGTTGTCGTAACCAAGAGCATAGAGGTCGAATGTCTTGTAGCCGTTTCTAAGTGTAATCCACTTAGTTTCTCCTGAACATGGATTACAAACCACAAGTCTGTTGTTACATCTGGTGCATAGCAATGAGCCGTCACAGTGAAAAACATCACGTATGTAGACTTGTGGAGATATAAAGTGTGGATCATTAAGGTTGAATCTAGATGCAATTTTGTTATGAATTCCATGGAGTTTGGCCTTAGCTAAGTAAACCTTAAAATCCATCAACATGATAATCAGAGACTCCTTTGGTGCATTAGCAGAGTGCATCTTAACAAATCTCCCAGATTTCAAATAGAGTATTCCATTGTTTCGATGTTGAACGCAATCGTACCAAAGATTTAGCCGGAACCCTAGATAGTATCTCCTCTATTAAATCCCATGGAAGGTTTCTCCTCTCCATAGCGACTTGTAAATCAAAATCTATAATATATAATTAGAATATGAGAGCGAGCGATGAAGAGAGACCAAACCACTTCTCAAGCTACTAACCTAAAAGACCTAATCTCCAATTATGAACTATATATGTTTACTTTTTAAAAATTGCACTAATAAGTACCCAGTTTACAAAAGTTCATAAAAACAACAAGAAATTAACGAAACTATTTTAAAAAAGGACAAATATTTTTCAAAATAGTAATTTTCACCTAAGGAAAACGCCTTTACACTCTTCTTAGTTAAACTAGCTATCATCATCAATCATCTCCTCCAAGATAAGATATTGCAGCACGATCGAATACTTGACTCTTTTCGCAATTGTACCGTTACTTCTCAAGAGAAACGATCCATCACCATGACCTTCATCACATCAAACAGATATCACAAACTGAAAACCATTACAAAACTTGTAACTGTTTATATGAAATCATCATCTACATATTAAACTAGCTATCATCATCAATCATCTCCTCCAAGATTAGATATTGCAGGGCGATCGAATACTTAACGCTTTTCGCGGTAGTACCGTTACTTCTCAAGAGAAACGATCCATCACCATAACCTTCATCAAATCAAAAAGATATCACAAACTAACAACCATTACAAAAGTTGTTAATGTTTATATGAAATCAGCCAAAGAACAAAAAAAACAAAACCTTTTATAATAAAGATGTTTTGGATCCATCGTTTGTAGATGAACAATGACCTCGGTGAGTCTCCATGATTAGTCTCTGATACAACAAGCTCACAACAAGCTTTCCTACTACAAAAAACTAATAGCAATCATAAGTTTTCATGACTTAATATTTTCATGGAAAAAATGATAAAAAAAATTCACTTACTTAGCATAGGTTATAGCATTGTGGCATAAAGCAAGAGTACGAACCATTGCCATGTCTCTAGCCCGAGAATTCATAACAGAGTTCCTAATATCAAATTTGGTATCATCATTTTATATTTTGTGGATTTTTGAGCAAATCTTGAAACAAAATGTGTGAGTGTAAGCTTACAATTTGCTAAAGAAGTAGTCAAAATCATCAATTATAACTGAATCTAGGAAATTATCATCAACATGAAGATGAAACGTAGCGAAGTATTTTCTGATTCCTTCATAATCATCTACATATCTTCAAAGTAGATATATATATTATATATTCACATTGAATCATTTGATAAGTAAATTGGATTTTGTGTTCTTACTTCATTTGAATTCGATTGAATACATCGGAGGAAGGATCGATTCCCTGAGAAGAATTTAAATTGAAGAAAACGACAAACGAAATCCAATCGAAGGATTAGAGAAATATGTATGTACCTGAGAGAGAAACGGAGGATTGGATTCGATTTTATTCCGGTGACAGATGAAGACGACGCGATTTTTGGTTGAAGAATTTGCTACGTTGAGAGCGAATTGGAAGAGTAAAGAGGTTTTGCCTCTGTATTAGAGAGAACAAATTAGTGAGAAAGAGAGTATAAATTTTAGGGGAATAAGCGTCGGAGGAAAAAATATACGAGGAAACTGGGCCGGAGAGGAGAGTGAGGTTTTCTCGCCGGCGATTCTCGTCGCCGGAGGTTGGTTTCGTTAGGAAGAATCTCTCCGCCATTTTGGATTAGTTTCGGTTCGAAATTTTTGTTTGGTTTGAGAAAATGCTGCCGAATTAAACCTGATTAGATTTCCGTTTTGTTAAATTCAGATATGGGTAATTTCGGTTCGGTTATGGATAATTCCCGCCAAATTGGAAACCGAATTCTAACTTTCAGGTTTTCGGATATTCGGGGTGTAGGGATATAGCACCCGTTCGGATATTTTATAATTTCGGATCGGATCCGGATCAGGTTTATTCGAGTTCGGATGGGGTTCGAGTATCCGAAATATTAAAAAAATTAAAAAAATGTTAAATTTGAATAAAATTTGGTTAAATTTTTACAAAATATAACTAAAATTTTTTGGATATTTTAGGTTTTATATATATTTTGACTATTTTGGTCTTCAAATAATTGATATCTTTGGGTTTATAATTGTAATTTTAGATATTTGAATTATATCAAATCTAAATATAATTAATATTTGTATATATATAATTATATTTCGGGTATTTCAGATATCTACTCGGTTATCGGTTCGGGTTTGGGTGTTCGGATTTAGAAATCTAAAATCCGTTTGCATATTTTTAAAGTTTCGAATCGGATTCGGTTCGGATTTTTTATCGGGTTTTGGATACGGTTTTTTTACCCAGCCCTAATTCTTAATTAATGATAAATTTCAATAGTTTTGGTGTTTCTTGGTAAAGTTTGGAAAATTTTGATAAATTATTTGATAAGATAAAAAGTTTGGAGCAGATGACTTGTATTGAAGAATGGAACTGGAATGTAGTTTAAAGCCACCGACAAGGAGTATGAGTATCACGTTTGAATATAGTAAATCACGTTTTGTTTTTGTATCGTAATCATAATTCGTAAGTATAGTGAATCAAAAGTTCGAAACAGTACGCGCCACCTTTGAATGTTCAACACGAACCGACATCGTTGTCATCAAACAATTAACAAATTCTATCATGGATATTTTTAGCTTTTTGCAAGAATTTACAGAAAAATCTATTATTGTTATCTTCTTCTTTTTTCCCTAAGAACCACATTTTTTCCCTCTTTAACATGGAAAAGAACTACATTTTTTTCGTTCTCAACCAATACACTATATAGATTACAGATTCAATAACTAAATTTTATATACTAAAAAAAATCAATTGGCATAGTTGTTACTTTGTTGATGAGGCAAAAGTTCGATTCTGTCATCGATCCATCGTATCATTGGTTGGTTTAAAATTTGTTTTCAAAAATCATCTTCTTTAACAAAAAAAAAAAAAAAAAGAAAAACTAAATTCTAAATCCTAAATCTTCTCTTCCAATATTGTAAAATATTGCCTTGCTAAATGATTACTCCGTACGCAGCAAAAGTGTATACATACTATCTTCCAGTGATGTGCTTCATAATATCTTGATCGAGTTTCTAATTGTGATTGTTATCTACCTATCTTCATGAGTTTTTCTTTTTCATTGTTCTTTTATGGTTCCTAATGTACTTTAAATGATGTCTTTGTAAGATAAAACGAAAAAGAAAAGGAATAAAATACATTTTAACCCCCAAAAAAACAATACGTTCTACGTGCTAGTAAACTGCATAAAGAGCAGCTATTTATTATTTTATTTTATTTTTGATAAAGAGTAGCAATTTGGAGCCTTAAAAATATTAAGCATGATATCTTCTTTAATTTTCCTTTGTTCATATATATTTTATTTTCATGGTTTTTTTTGTATTAGAAAATTATTGGTTTTATCTCTTTTGGTTAGATAGTTTAGATTTTGATTAAAAAATGGATATGATCACTAACCTACTTTCCTCTAATAATTTATTAGTATGCAACTTTTCCTTTTCCGCCATAGTTGAACTTAAAAACCTCATTAGAAAATGTTAAACCAATAAATTAAATTATAGTAATACCTTTTAATCACTGTTGTTATGTTGGCAACTTGGTATCCAAAGTTTGTTGGTTAATTATTTCATCAACAAGGCAATATACATAGTAGTTCATTACTCGTCATTGATCACTACTCGAACTAACTAACTACTCAATTTTGGAGGAAAAAAAAATGAATACAATCTTTTCAAAACGTAACCTACGACTAAGAAAACAAAAAAACTAGATGACATCAATAATTAGATAATTTTTTAGCCATTATTTGCATCATTTCACTTTAGTTCTCGAACATGTTAATTAAAGCCCAGCTAATATATCATGCTCTCCATCGGTTCTCGCCAATACATCGAACCAGAAATCCATCTCACTATCGAAAACCATCTCATTATCAACGGAGTCTAACTGTTGAAACACTTGTTGCATCTCATCTGAACCAGCCACTTCAAGATTCGATGCGTAGTTATATTCATCTTGGCTATAAAGCGTCTCGTTCCAGAAGCTCTCATCGATGTCCGCACTAAAGTTTTCGAAAGAATAAGAATCTTGATCGATGGTATTGATGTTTTCCGGGTTGTTATCTATCTTAATCTCGTTACTGTGGCTTTCGTGGCTCATGAGTGTCACCGAAGAAACCTCACTCATTGAAGGTGATGCTGAGAACAAACTTTCTCCAGAAGGGTTTGAAGAATTTGCGAGCTCTGATTCGTTTGATTTGGGTTTAGTACTACCCTTCTTTTTGTTGCTGGTTTTAGGTTTAGTGGGTTGATAATCTTCGAGTCTCTTCTTTAAGTGAGTGTGCCATACGTTCTTAATTTCATTATCTGTTCTTCCAGGCAATTTCGCTGCAATGGCCGACCATCTAAAGACAATACCAAAAGGAAAACAAAGAAGGTTAATACAAATTAACTAATTAAAAAGAATGGATTATTGTATATATATTTTGTTTGATATTAGTGGACCTAAACGTATGTGTAAAAGTACTTTCTTTTGGTGGTTTATTATATAGTAAGAAAGAAAATTAGAACTTGTATTTTGGATAAATGTGAAATAAAATACCTATTGCCAAGGATTTGGTGTAAGCTGATAATAGCATCTTCCTCTTCTTTGGTGAAATTTCCTCGTTTAATATCAGGCTTTAAATAGTTCATCCACCGAAGTCTACAGCTTTTTCCACATCTTAAAAGACCTGTAAATTAATAATTACCATTAATGTTAGAAAAATTGTATAATAAAATTTAGGAAATTATATTAGACTATATGTATATGTAAGAGTGGAGAATTATAGTTTGTTCATACCAGCTTGCTTAGGGAGGGCTCGCCAATTACTATGGCCATGTTTGAGGATAAAAGAGATCAAGATTTGATCTTCTTCAGGCATCCATGGCCCTCTCTTCAACCCCATCTTCTCGCAACATGGAGCTCTTCCCATCTTTTGTTAACGTTTGATTGCTGATGAAAAGTTGAAGTCTTATAGTCTTGTGGGAAGAACGTAGAGAGATCAGATGCTTATGAGCTATAATCAAATGTTGTTGATGAACATGAGAATGACTGAGTAAGGGGGTTTTGAGTATTTATACTGAAATAGTCAATAAGCATGTGAGAGAATTCAAAAGCAAAATGGTGAGCTTCTGGGAAAAAGAGAGAGAAAGATTTGTCCTTTAGTTTTGGTATTGGCACCCTTGTCAAAAGTATGTATTTTTTTTACATTTATATATTATATTGTACATGTGACATGTGGGGATGAATAAGTTTTAAGGACGGCATAAAACATAAAAAGTATATAATAATTGATATGTAAAAATGTGTAGATGTATATGGTGTAGTGAAAGTAAAATCAAAGTCGTCGGGTAGACACACGAACTAATATAAATGAGCCCACACGTACAGTTTTTAGAAAATCAAAGTTTACGGATGATATATACGACAAACAAAATCAACGTTGGATGGTTTACAAATTGACCTTAAAAAACACTATTCTTTATATCTGCTCGTCAAACTTTATATATATATATATATAAAGTATATCTGCTTGTCAAATTGTTTTATTTATTTACTTTTCTAATTAAGCTCTTACGTTCTTTAATCTTGGTAGTATTCTTTGTTAGGTTTAACTACGTCCATTTCTAGTAATTATGAAAGTACTATTCTTTAGTTCTTATATATCTGCTAGTAAATTTTTTTAGTAATTTCTTTTCTTTTCTTATTAAACTTATACTTAATTTAATATTGGTAGTAATTTTTTTTAAGGTTAACTGGATCCATTCTAGTTTTTTTTTTTTTTTTTTTTTTTTTTTTTTTTTGAGGTCGATTTCAAGTATAATTACATAGCATATCCTTATTTTAGAAAGGCTAACTTGCAGTAATACCGGAAGCAAGTCTATGACTGTTAAACCTTTATCAGAAAAAAAGGCCATGAATGTTTTAATGATATGATTATCGATTTGTTTTAGAACTTCCACTCTTCATCACTAAGTAATTTTTTTTATTGTTAAATACTAAATAAGAAATTGTGGATAAAAATAGCATAATCTACTTGCTACTTGCTTGTGTAAGAAAAATATATACTGATAGAAAATTCGATTTAACTATATAGGTAATAAGAAGATTACATATGTGTTCAACATATCGTAATAACCGAAAGATTTAATTAATTTTATTGATCGTTGAATTTATAATATTTTGATGATAATATATATATATATATATATATATTTTTTTTTTTTATGGTCAAGTATGCAACAAATTCAATTTATTTCTATCAATTAGACGGTAATTTTTTTATCAAAAAAAAAAACAAATTAGACGGCAAATTATAATAGATTAAGTTATAAAAAAATGTATATATGAATAATATATACTATATCCCTATAATTGCATTATGATATTATAAATTATTCATTATAGCATGTGATATAATTGTTTATCATTTAAAAAAAATTAATTTTTATTTGTTTCAATTATATAAATGATATTAACGAGAAAATCCCAAAAAGAGTTGTTAAAAAAATCAATATGTGACCGGTCGAAACAAGTTGAGATTTATATGCATGTGTAATGTGATGCAAGTTGACTACCGCGTTCACACGAACTGCAGAACCAAAACTTCTATATTTTTGTTCAAAGCTTCTGGTCAACGAAGGAGGCCTATCGACAGGTTTTTCACCATAGCTATAAATTGACACAGAAATTAAACTTTTATTATTACTTTATTACCAAATTAAACTTTAAACTAAATTATACATAATCTCGTCATCATATTGTCATAAAAATTTTCTTCTCGGATACGAATCTAAAACTCAAAGGATGTCATGGTAAAATGATAATAATATGAATATAACACCACCGGAAAAAATCTTTTATCAAAATAAAAACACTAGATAACCCTACATTTATCATAAATTAAGTAAATAATTTTAGCATTTTCTGAAAAAAAAATAAACAACATTTTGGTGGATACCATTTAACCTTCATTTCGAACACATAGTTTCAAAAAATTAATATACGCTTTTTTAATTAAAAAAATATGTTGACATGCATATTCATGCATACTACATGATCGCTGTTTCGCCAAACAACATGTTATTTTATGAAATAACACAGTATTTTTTTTAAAAATTACAAAAGTGAAAAATATATATTTCATGGAAAATCACCTTTCCACTTAATTGCCACTAAAGTCTTTAACTTAAATATAGTCCGAAATGTGGTTATCTACTTAAATAACTCTTAGTAATATCCCTACTTACTGTTTTAACATAGTTAACTTTTCTAAGAATTGTGGTAATAACAGAAACTGATACTCCTACCATCTTTCATAAAAATAAAGATGTTATGTATTGAAAACAAAGTTGTTATATGTTGAAAACAAGTCATAAATGTGTTCTCAAATATATGGATACAGATGTTTTCACTTGGTGCGGGCAGTTAGCTACGATTTTTTTTCATAGCCGATCAATAAAATTAGTACACAAATGTTCGTACATGCCAACGTAGAACCTTTTTTTCAAAATTGTAAAGTCATGTCTCGAAACTAACAAAAAATAAATACTGTTTCTCGAATGTGAACCCAAACAGTTTAAAATACCTGGTCTGTGTAGTAGACAATTTCTTGGTTTATAATGCTAATTAATGAATGAACAAAAAAAGTCATATGTATTCACATAAACAGAGAGATTTTTACCACGTATATTCAAAATTTTCTGCGTTTTCGTATTCAAATCTGAATACAATTGACTCCAATACAAAAAGAAATGTAAAAAAATTTGACTTTAGGAAATAAATATTATATTATATCTATATATGATACACCTGTGCAATCTATAAGCAGGCAGATAGCTAAAGAATGAAAGTGGTTGCCAAGCGATATCGGCTAATTAATAGTATAAAGACTAAAGTATAAAGTTAATATACAACAGTGGAATAATGTAATATGAAAGCATGTCACCCTTGACTGTATATAATTTGGTAACGAATTAATCAAATATAGATCACTCCATGCAGTTTAAAATGATTTATAGTTCTTGAACTCACAAGTTGGAAAAAACAATTTCTTTTTTCCCCATGTTTTATTTTAAATTAGTATTATTACATGCTTAATTCACTAATCACAGAATTACATGTACTTATGGGTAGATCATATTCTAAAAATGGCATATAATCCTAGAATTTGATTTTGTTAAAGTAAAGGCTGACTTTGCAATAATGATATGAAGTCAATTTTCTACCATAAATCATTAACTCCCAGTGCTGAGTTCTTAGATGTAAATGATATTTTATCTGCACAAAATATGAAATTTAAACAGAAAAAATATTTATTTTACGTAGATTTAAACGCGTTATAGAATAATGAAATCTAAAGTCGCAATGGTACGGACGGAGTGAGAGAACAATATGGAGTTTGGTGCTTTTGTCTTGTTCCTAAAATAGCCGGGGATATTATTAAAAGAGGACCAATTTTTTTTTTGGTCATCAATTGTATTAGTAATTTCTTTTTATTGGTCATAATTATAAAAAGAGGACCAATTTTTTGGGTCAATTGTATTAGTAATTTCTTTTTATTGGTCATAATTATAAAAGAGGACCAATTATTCCACTATTTTCACCCTTTTTCTCATTCTTTTAATAATATTTTTTTATAAAGGGCTAAAAAATATATTTACAAAGAACATTGGGTTTCATTTTGGAGACGGGTCTTCTTTCTCTCACGGGTCAATTATAGATTTAGTTCCGTAGTAGAAACCTTTTTTTAGAATATTGAAAAAAGTATTTGTGTTCACATTCTATAGAATAAGATTTTTTTTTCTTTTGGTAGTGTTAATCATGAGTTATTTATGTACTTCTTATTTTCTTAAAGTTCAAATCGACTTTTTTTTTCCACCCGTGTTGAGTTAATAAATTATGGGACTTTTAAAAATATGGCATATTTTAATGAAAATTTTAAAATAGTGCATATTTACTTTCTTTTTTTCTTTTTCTTTTAACAGTATTCATATTGATTTGGTGATCTACTTCTGATTTTGTTTCTGTCGTTGTTTATGCGAAAAGTTGAATCCAAATTATTACACTAAGACAGATCACTATTAGTACTATAAACCATTATACTATAAATTTGGTCAATGAATAAATACAACACGATGACATCACTATTATATTATGACATAAGTTTTGGTCGATGGATAGCTAAACAAAAGTATGTAATAAAAGTTTGATTTCTAATTATATCCAAGAAATACGAAATTATTATACTACAACTAATTTTATAGTGATATTTTTTTGTTTGATAATGAATTTTATAATGATATTGCTACTTATATTCTATTATCGACGTCGAAAATAAATTTGCCAATTGGTAACTACCAGACGATCGATCAACTTCTAACCTCAGCATTTAGTTCCAAGTTATGTGAATTCAAATTTGGAAGGCTTGGCATTAGAGAATTAATGCATTATCCTCTGCATGGACTAAGACTAAAACTATACAATTCAAACATTATATATAGAGATAACCAAATATATCGTTGAACGTATGTGTGTATGTACAAAATGTCCATGATTCTTTTCATAATCACAAATTCACAAGGAATTGAGGTATTAATTCATCCGCGTTCTTATTTGCCATAAATTCTGTCAATAATTTTGACTTTACACATTATATATTTTTGCAGTAAATAAGGTCTCCGGTAATGAATTTGACAATTTGATTCAACCGGCGCGTTTAGTCTAGATTACCGTTTCACCAAGGATTCTGTTTAAGACATTTCAAATCCAGTAGTACTAAATGCCACTTCTATAGTCAACTGAACTAAATGCTTAAAATGAATAATTTCAAATAAATTTGCTGTTGTGACAAAGTACAAAAAGTATGTGTAAAATGGCATGCATGATTGGAAATTTGTTATGTATCACTAGAATTGTAGTAGCTAACCAGACCACCTTTCATATAAACATTTTCAGGACCACAAAAATTTTCAGAAAGATAAATGAGAATAGTTAAGTGTTAAAATTGAATTTTCCATAATGAAAGATAAATTCAGATTCTTTCAATATATCTTCATAACAACCATAACTCGATCAAAGTGTTTTTATAATCTGTCATTTGTTTTTTCAAAGATCAGCCATGTTCACATCCATAAATGAAAATCTTTGTTTCCTACTAATTTCTGTTATTTTTTAAAGCTTTAACCATAACTTATACGAAAATGTTTTTTTTTGTTAAATAAATATGCAAAATGTAATTTTATTACATACTTATTATTTTGGTAAATATGTAGATCTTAAGGACTACTGAAACCAAGTTCCGAAGAACAACAATTCTTTGTTTAAATCTCATTCAAAATTAAACAAAAATAATTGGTTTAAACATCATTTAATATGTTTGTAATCATTCTATTTCGGTTTATTTTATGGTTTATATAAAAAAAAGCGGGGTTTAAGAAACTATAATAAATAAAATATTTGTTTGTTTACTTTTAGAGGGAGTATGAAGCAAAGATGGCTAAATTTTTTATTTATTATAGTCTTAAACTAAAATGGTCAAAAGGTGGTGACAAATACGCTGAATGATTAAAAAAACTCAAGAGTTGCATACAGTTGGTGTAAATGAACATCAATCTTTTTTAAACTCCATGCCAAAATGGCGAGAAAATTTCTTCCGGATTGGTACTCTGGTCGACTTAAAAGTTAAAACCCACTAATAAAATAAACACTGAAGGCGTCGGTTAATCATTATTCATCAATTGAGTATTATAGAGGAAAACAAAATAGAAGATCTTTTTTTTTATGTTAGAATTATACCAATCAAGAAATATTTTTATTCTGATTTACTCTGAAAACCTAAAACAAGAGAAAAATATATAGAGGAATACTTCTTTCTACAAAATGGAGATAAAATAAAATTTCTTCCAACAGTAAATTTTTCTTTTCCTACTTAATTCTACCAATTCCATTTCCTAGATTAACCAGTCACAACTATCATAAACCTCCGAATTAATTTTTTGATAACACGTTTTTTATAAACCTCCGAATTCGACTTTTCTTTTTTTGAAGGATCATGTGATCAATACCAATGACAGACATATGTGAGTGTGATTCTTTCGAACATTACAAAAATTTGTGCCCATTGTATTAAGCTCTTACCACTTGTCGATAACAACCAACTTGTCTTATTTAATTTCTTCGTTTTCTCCAAAATAAAGTTTTATTTTTGTTGTTGTTAAATTCTCCAAAATAAAGTTAAGAAAGAAATATAAGTAATAATTGGTTACCTATGTTTTTCATGATTTTTCTCCAAAATAAGGTTACTTCATGTTTATTTCGTTTATATATTGCTTAGTGGTTAATCTAGTGGATCAGCATTTTATACATCCTTAGTCTAAAGTAAACTCTTATACTAAAAAATAATGATTCTCCTAAGTAACCTTAAATATTGTCTAGTGGTAAAAGATTTGAAAGTATGGTGTTAGCTCGCTTGCTCTTTAGGTTCGATTCTAACTGAGAATTCTTTCACTCCTATTTGGCCATATTTGGCAAGTCCAATGGTATTATGTATTAAATCTAGTAAAATTTAAGTTAGCACACTGCTCGACATCAAATTATTCAGGTTGGTTTCAGTTTGCAGTACTGTGTTATATAAAAACTAATCTGAAACTTCATGGAAATTTAGAATGCAAAAAACTTCATATTTGAATTTACGTAGTACTTTTTGGAGATACGTTTATTTAAGAGATTATTTGCTAAAATACCTTAAATTTTGTCAAACTTTTACAAACTATACCATATTTTACAAGATTGGAAATCTACCTTTTATGTTAAAGCAAAATGACATATTTGTCCTTAGTTAATAACTTAAAATTAAAAATTAAAATAAAATTATTTTGATTACTTAATTATGGTATAAATAGTGAAACATATAATTAATTTAAATATAATTAAAATATAATTTTGACATTAATTCGAATTTCAAAATATAATATATTTTTTATTTTTTTGGATTTAGTTGAGATTTTAGATATATATATATATATATAATTAATATTTAATAACAATAATTATGTTATTTTTTATTTAGTTATATTTTAAGAATACAAAAAAAAAAACTAAATTTGTTTATTTTGTCTAGATAAAGTTTTACAAATTAGTTATAAAATTCAAATATATAATCATAAAAGTATTTTAGATTTTTAGATTTAGTTAACATTTTAGAGTATAATTTATTAATTTTACATAATAATTTTTAATTGATAAATAAAGTTAAACTCTTTAGATAAAAGATATAAACTTTCATCGATATTCGAAACAAAACAAAAGAACAGTTTATATGAGACTTAGATAATTTTGTTTTTTAACTAGATTTAGATATATTTCTTTACAACAGTTAAAAATATTTGATTTAGTCAAGATTTAGATAATATTTGTTTTTAATTTTAAAATATTTTTAGATAATAACTAGTCCAAATATCATAACTAAATTTGCATTTAAATATATAATAAAAATTCTAGTTTATTTAATATGCATGGAAAATCGGATTAGACATTTCTTGGGCCGGGTTACCCTAATGATATCATATATGACCTCATTCACTGCATGTGTTCGATGACAACAATGTGATCTAACTAAAGTGTTTTGGCTAACTGTAAAGTGATTGGCCTAGAATTGGATGCCTAGGTGATGTTGACGATACCAAGTATTAACTACTTAATATGATTTACCAGGCTTGGGGTATTGGTTTGCCTGTCAAAAACGCTCGAGATGTAACCTTGACTTCTGGTCACTGGAAGCAATCTTTTTTTTTCTTTTTTTATAATTCAAGGGTATATCTCATGCATATGGAAAGGTTCAGACTAATCCATGGGAAGGTACAACTCATAAATATGCCCTCTCTCCGGATATTTAAATAAGCCGTAAGCAAGAGTTTATATCCATGTGGCCAAGCCAATTAAATAATAATTATGCGTTTGGTGGGAATCGATCATTGGCCTCGACCAATAGAGCGAGAACCACTAGACCAAGAAAACTTGGTTCACTGGAAGCAATCTTGTATTGATCGTTTTGGAAAGTTGAGTGATATTTATAGCATTGTTTCTTTAGTTTTTCTATTCATTTTCATGTATATTTAGGCATTTAGAAGCAAATATACATATGTATTGTCCCAATTAATTAGTTTTC
>CM051371.1:11190301-11215301 GCA_028015245.1 Cardamine occulta
GGTGTAGATTTGCAAAGAATGAAGAATTCTGTTAAGGGTTTGGAACAGAAAGAGCAATAAGAGACCAACAAAAGATGGAGAGAAAAGCAAAAAATGAGTTAAAGAAATATCTCGAGCATCCAGCGGTATGGTACCAGTGGCATGGAAACGTAGGTGGCAAGATTTTCTGAAGATGATAAAATACTCCATGCATCCAGCGGGATGGTAACACATATTTGGTGACACCGCTAGATCCTCCCTCACTCAGTTTGTCCCGGGGTGGTTCAATTTGCTTATGATGCACTATAAATACACTATAAACCTATTTTCAAAGGACTTTCTAGTTCTATCTTTGAAATCCTTTGCCTTTTGTAGGCTTCTAAGACTTTTTTTTATGAATCTTGTTACATTTATGTATCTTGTTTTCTTTTTAGATTTACATTTCACATTCCTAATCTTGATCAAAGTATCATTATGAGTTTTTTCATGATGATTAGTGCGTAGTTCCATAAGAGCATTTGGATATGGTAGATTAGAGTGATTATTGGTTGACATGTGATGTTTAGGGTTTAGAAACTATTAATCCTTACTTACAGATAATTTTATAGATTTATCATGTCCAAAACGTGTTTAATAAAATTCTCGGTTGAAAATTATAATTTTTTTACATACCTAACTGAAGTTGATGACTGATGCTTAATGGTTAATTAGACTTATAATTAATGCGTACTTATCACTTTCATAAAAAGAAATTTACTGTTAATTGTAGTGATTAATATAGATTAGTATATTATAGAAGTAAAGTAATTTGAATTAGTGGCCTAAGACCTAAACATTAGAATTGTTAGATAGCATAAACATCATATATTAGCTAATAATAGTCACCTGAACGGCTGAACCAATTGGGTTTTCTCAAAGGTTTGCTTGTTTTCCTTGAATTTAACCGTTTAATCTTTCATCTTATTTCTCGTCTTGTTTTGAATATTAATTTTGTAAGCCTCTTGTATGATCAATTATTTTGCTTAGTTCTAGTATTGCATGCTTGCTTTAATTTTTCCTTTTTAAATTGAGTTTAGAAAGGAAACCAAATCAACCTTTGTTACTTAGCTCACATAATTTCATGCATTCATGGTGTAGCTATTACAATTCCTTGAGAATTCGACTTTTAACTACTACGTAAAATGACTTGTTATTCACTTATAGAATTGTGTGGTTGAGTTTTAATCCTATCACTGAGAATTTTGTGTAGCTTTCTTTAATCGTATATGGCGAAGCCACATATCGTAATCTTATTCTTAAACAGAAAAACCGCCTTCAAAAATAGTAATGTGATATTATTGGCTTGCTCATCCAAGTTTCAATTTTACTATCTTTTACTTGAAAAAAGGGTCGATAACGTAACAA
Source organism: Cardamine occulta (assembly GCA_028015245.1). Classification (NCBI taxonomy): domain Eukaryota; kingdom Viridiplantae; phylum Streptophyta; class Magnoliopsida; order Brassicales; family Brassicaceae; genus Cardamine; species Cardamine occulta. Next base: position 11,191,685 of record CM051371.1, read on the forward strand.
AATTAACTTCATGCTTGATAGAGTTTTATAATACTATATTCCACTAAAACGTACTTTATTGTCCCTTATATATGATTTCAAAGTTTAAATATATATTATATTATATATAGACATGATGATTGAATTAGTATCCCCACGAGGATAGACTTTTCAAACCAATCCATAAGTTGAAGCAGCAAATGATTTCTTAGAATTTGGTATGAATGGTCCACTCTACTTTGAATAAGTAGAGATATACATATCACAAGACTTCTTACTTCTTCTTCTTTTTTTTTTAATGTTGAAAACAAGACTTCTTACTTTCTTTTATTAAAATAACAATATTAATTTTAGGAAATAAGTTTCCAATGGAGACTAATAGTGACAAAAATTAATATATATATTATCGGTTTCCATTTTGAGGCATAATAGCCATTTCATCTTGTTCGTTGATATGACTTGATGTCATCGAAGTGGTTAACAATGTTAGCATGTACTGTGGCAGCTATTTCTCAATGATAAATAACCAGTAAATCTATATATATAAAAAACGTATTACTATTTTTTTGCTTTATAAAAAGAGTTATTTGAATTTCTCCAACATCATTTTTAGAAATATTATTGCTTTTACACAATGCACTACTTAATATATCTATTGACCATAGAAAATAAAAATTAAATTAAATTATTAATTTGTTAAAATTTGTGAAATGTCAAAATGGTATTCTTTATACAATGGAGAAAATCACACTTTACGTAAGAAAATTGACTTAAATTAATATTTAAATTATGAAATTTATGTGATCGTGATTTGATTCATGTAAAATCAGATATTTAAATCCGAACTCAAAAGTCTCTTGAAATGGTAATACTACTATGCAAATTACTACTCCAAATTCAATCTCGTGACATACTAGTCTATAATTTATAAATATGAATAGTTTTCACGAGGTTGATCTGTTCAATGATGCCAAGTTGATACAATCCCGTTGATAATATTCAAAATAATGGTTCATGAATAATTTTTATCCGTTACGTTGTTTTTAGTTATTTCATATATTATTGTAGTAATTTTTAACCAACATGTAATCTATTAGATTTAAATATCTACGATGAGTCAGCAATAATACTAGTTGTTTGTTGATCTGTTCTATCACTTTTTATGATCCCAAGTTGTTAACCACCACCCCCCCCCCCTCCCCTCCTCTTGAGAATAAGTTTTATTAGTTGTTTTTAGTTATTTAATATATTATAGTAGTTTTTTTAACCAACAACATGGAATCTATTACATTCAAGTCTCTAAGATGACACAGCAAAATCTTCCAAAAAAAAACAAAAAAAGATGACACAGCAATAATAATAGTTAAACCAGTACTAGACTACAATTATCTTATTTCATTTATGATTTATTTTTCTAGAGTTATAGATTTTCAAGTTCTCTTATAAATATGATTCGATATAAAATACTTTTTTTTTTTTTTTGATAAAGAGTGTTCAAGTAAAAACTTGGGGAAGTGTTACAACATGAAAACATAAAACATAAAAGCAACATTAGATGAATGAAATCAAAAGATACTAAAAGGATATGGTTTAACTCAATGACAAGATCTCAAGTACTATGGAGGGCCGAAGGATCACACAAACAACCAACAGACGACCGGCATAGGAGGAGAAGTGACTAACCATATAACTCTCTTAGAAGAATGACAACCACAATGCCGATAGATAGCCAACCTAGAAAGAGGGCCAAATAAGAGACACACAAACACATAAGATACATTTTTTGTATCTATAAGTTATTTCTAATGAAACAAATAATCATAAGTTGCTCTAGTACATATAGACATGTATTAGATAGCATTGATCTTCTGTATATGACTATATACTACTTAAAAAAAAATCTTTAAAACAAATATTAAAGGATAGTGAATCCAAAATGCTGGTGATCTATAGTGGTATTAGACCTGTGGCAAGGTTTAAACTTGATTTTCCCTACATTTCATTTTTACTAGGAACAAAATCATATGCATATTAGAAGGGTGGGGATTGGGATTAGGATCGGGATCGTCTGTCTTGCTTATTAATTGTGTTAACTTGTCTAGTTCATGTTAGAAGACTAGTTTTCTTCAGTTTGGTATTGGAACTCATTTTTATTTTTTTTGGGGATAGTTCACTCATAACATTAATCGTATGACTTAAACCGGATGTGTTTTGAACATGTTCGAGTCCTAGACCCAAATTTGATGTTGACTAGGATTATTTAAAATTATCAAAGGAAGAAAAAAAAAAGGATAGTGGAAGACTAAGTATTTTACATCAGAAGACAAATAAATCGATTATAAGTGATTGTGATTGTTTACGATTTGACGAACATAACGTTTGCCTAACTTTGTTGAAGAAACTTCAACTTACATATACGCGTTTCGGTCATTGGTTTATACTTTATAGAGATGGTATCTAGCTTCTACTTGACAAAATACAAACAAATATCTATAGCAATTTGTACGATCAATAAAAAAATCTTCCAATATTTTTTATAATAGGTCTTGGTCATCCAAAAGAATAAAATCTTGTGCCCAGAATTGGTCGTTAATTGTAGAAGTCAAATGATTAAAAAACTGGAGAATCCATTAAAATTACGTTGTCAAGTCTAGTTTTTTTTTTTTTTTTTTAAATAATGATAAAAAAAATAGTCAAGTTTGGTTTATTGAGTAAAAATGATAAAAAATAGTCAAGTTAGTTTTTTTTTTTTAATAATGATAAAAATAAAAATAGTCAAGGATGGTGATTGTTCAATACTTCGAGAGGAGGCTTATTCAGATTTTGTCTTGGATACATATTAATGGTTCAGGTTCTCAAGCATTTGAGTATGGATATATTTCTTTGGCGTCTACGAACACTAGAAAGAGGATAGAGAAAAACACTAGGAGTAGTAAGATGATTGGAGAGAAATTAATTGAAATTGTTTCAAATGCTAGTTCCAACAATTTTTCATCATAGAACTGACAATTTTTTAAAAGGAAAGTTCTTTATAGATATAGCTCAATAATTTGTAATTTTTAATGGATTTTTTCTTCAGTAAAAACAACTTCAATTTCTGAGAAATTTGTTTGCAAGAAAATTTGTTGAAATTATTAATTCATTTGGAAGAATGGCAAAAAAAAAAACAACAAAAACAAAAAAAAAGTGGTAAAGCAAACAAGGCCTAGTAAACATAATTGAAAAATTAAAGGAAAAAACATAATTGAAAAATTAAAGGTTATGTATAATTCGAATGGGCGTCACAAAGGAATGAGATAATGTCCTTAGAATTGGATAATTATGGACCCATGATATTAATGATATAGTGAATTATTAGATTCAAATCTTATTTTAGTATTCAACAAAATATCAAAACATTAGCTTAGAGCCCTATTTCTCAGAAGCTTAATTTGAACCATAACGTTTGAATACTCTGAACGTAGCGACCTAATCGGATGCAACAAAGAAAAATATATACTTTAGTTGATCATTCACTTCTTATGAATTAAGTGAACCGTGAAAAGTAGATAAACAATGTTTTCTTCGTCCGACATAACTGTTTATATGCAGACGTTTTCGTTTTCGTTTGCTGCAATCCAAAGTTCCAAACTACTATCAAAGGTGATAAAAACGTATTTGTTCTCCTTTCATATGTTATATTCCGTCTTGAGCTACTACTATTCATAGTCTTAAAACCCAAACATAAGAATGGTTAAAAGAGATTGCTAACATTTGAATGTAAGAACCTCTTGGTATTCACAAAAAAAAAAAAAAAAAGGAACCTCAATTACCAATTTACGGCAGAATGATGTAACATGCTTGAAGCCAATGTGTCTAAAAAAAATTAAAATGTATGATAAGCTTGTGCTTCATAGATGTAATCACGTTTTTTTTTTCTAGAGAAGCATGTTTAGAGAACGGACCAACTCATTTGTTTTTAGAGAAGCATATTACATTGTATTGTTTCATGAATAATGAGACGTTGAACTGCGTTAGTCATCATGACCTCCTTTATTTCTCATAATTTTTTTTGCGCGGAAGTTTTGGTCCGAAACTCGTAATCTTTCCCCAAATCTAAAACCACAATATATAATATTAGTTTCGTCACAAGTGTTGCTGCTCGATCTTGTGATCTCTAAACTTTGCTTAAAATATTTTTTGAGTCGAATTAACAACAGTTACGTATTTTTTATTTTGAATATTCTTAGCCTCTATAAAGTTAGTTTAAACTTTAAACTTCCACAGCCAAGAACAGAACTCGAGATTTTCAATTTATCAATAGCCAAACAAAGATAACATGTTTGGTAACAAGATTGTTGAATCGGTTTGTTCGAATATGTATCAAGTTGTTGTACATTCTCAGAAAGTAATCGTGTTTCTAAATATAAAACCGTTGTGGATTTCCTTGTGATTGGTTGGAAATTAGATCCAGTTAAAATCTTCAAGAAGAAACTGTTAAAATAAAATAGGGACCAGATTGTTAATGGGCCGAGCCTAAATGTTCCTAGAAAGCCTATGACAATATCAAAAGTATTAATTAGCATGAGCACATATCTCAGAAATTTTCTGCAATAACTGAGAACTATATGAATATTTAATTATGTAAGTAAAAGTGGCCATAAAGACACGTGAATTAGATTTTTTTGATGTCAGATATGGATTATGAATAAAAAAATACCCAAATCTAATTGATTATATATGCTATGAAATTCAGATTTTCAATTACACAAACAATTGCTTTAAACTACACAAATATAGTCTTTATAAAATAAAAAAACTACACAAATAATTATTTAAAAATAATTGTGACTGTTGGGTGTCTCTTTCCTAAATCCTAAACCCATTTATTTAAGACGACAAAAGAAAAAAAAAAAAAAAAAAAAAGCAATACGAGATTTTGTGTTGTTCAGTAGTAGGAGTTGTGTTTTTTTTCCATCCTAAACTCGTTTTCAAGGTTTTGTATGCTTTTAATTTTTGGGAACTGAGATTTTTTTTTTGTTTCAAACTTCCATAATTTGCTTCATCGAAATATGTACACATAATTGATAAGCACAAATTCCTATCGTGCTCACAGTCTTTTCTTTTTTAGTTTTAGCTTGTCCAAACTTTTCTTTCGAATTTACAATAATCTTATCTTAAGTATGTGTTGTTAAGTGTGATAATGCAATTATAAAAAAAATGTGATGATGCATGACACATTATTGAAAATTCAATAGTAAGGTCAATGCCGAGGATACTGGATAACATATTTGATTGATTGTAGCACCTTTATAATGATTGTAGTATTAGAAATTCAAAACTAATTTTAGAATAAAATATTAATATCATAAATCATGTCACTATTATCTCTTAAATGGAAAGAATCGGACCAAGTTCATGTTCTGAGGAGTGCTTAAGTATATATAATTTATTGGTATTGTTTAGTTCTCATGCAAATAGGGATTTTGTAAATTAAGTTTCATATTTCTATTGACCAAATTCAGATAACCATTTGTGGATGGATAATGGATAAGCTATCACCAAATCACGTCAGCATATATTAGTCGATACAGTAATAGTTCAGAGCATTTTACATAGATTATGCCTTTTTCACCTATTTTATTCATCACTAGTCTATTTAAATATGTGCTTTTATTATAACGACCAACAATATATTGACCATTTGCCCCACCATCGTAAAAAATAATAATCTTCTTTTCTGTTTTGTTCTGCGATTCGCCGACGTTCAAAAAAACACGTGCTTAAATAAAATTTGCATACCCTTTAACCTTTTTAATGCTTATATGCTGTTTTTTTTTTGTTCTCGGTAAATTCAAAACAAGATTCACTTCTTACAAGAAAAATAAAATGCATTTTAAACTCAAATAGTCGTGTACCTAAGTAGCAATGCATGACTTTAAAAGCAAAATTAATTAAGAAAATTACTATACTAATATGTGAGGGAGCAAAATAAAATGACATTTGAATATTTTGTCTTATTTCATAGTTATTTATCTTTATTTCATGTTATTTTTTCAAAAACATTTTTATTTTCGTTTTTCTTATTTTCATATTTTTGTTGGATTTTTCTGTTTTTGTCAGTATATTTTATTTTCGCGATAACTTATTTTTTTAATGTGTTACACTATTTTTTTTTTATCATGTTATTTTCAAAAAGTTCAATAGTTTTTTCCAAATCCCAAACAAATTTTTTTTTATATATCACCTTATTTTATTTTAATTTATGTTATTTTAATTTCGAGAGAATTTAGTAAAATCAAATAGGAATCGTAGTTTTGTCAATTCTCTTTATTTTAGAGGTGGACTCATAGTTATTTAACATTTCTGACATAAGCTATTTTCTTAATTGTTTTTTAGATTCATGGTCATTTTAAAAATTGACCCTTTTAATATCTACAAATATCATTTAGCATGTGAAATTCACAAATCGCACCATATTTAATACTTAGCTTCTATCTAAACTAAATACAGCAATATAATATATTGATGTAGTTTAATATATAGTACAAACTTTTATCAGAAAAGCAAATAAAAAATTAAAATTATATTTTATGGTCAATGATATTAAACATAAGATTGCTATTAATTCTTTTCATAATACAATGTCATATTATTGGCTTCATTTTGATTCCACTATACTCAGTCAATACACACACGCAAGCATACCCCAAAAGTTATGACAAAACGTTTTGGTGGCCTCAACTACCAAAAAATCATGTGACTTCTCTTTTCCAAAACGTTTGCAAAATAATATGCTCTCGTCTTCTGCATACATAATTGAATTATATCATGCACTAATCGATCAAAGGACAAATTTCTTAATAAAAAAAACACAGTCATTAAAAAGGAAAAATTAAGTTTATGCATGTATAAAACATATATATATATATATTTGTTCAAAATTATGCAGATAAATTACCTTGGATTTCACATGTATTTTAGTCCCTACCTTTCACTTAAACCATACATTAAATAGTAGAAAAAAAAATAGCACAACCTCTACAAGTTGCCAGAACCATATTTTTCAGTTGGGGTCCATTTAAAACATTCACTTTCAATTTCACTACTACTTATTAGATTTTTAGGTAGGCTCCTGATTACGATATATACAAAATAGTATACGTAGGTCGATCCTAAATACTCTTAGCGTCATATATACCTTTCCAAATTTAACATTCGAAAATTTATGAATATTACTTAAAAACTGCCTTTGTATATTATTTTATCACGAGCCACGGCGTCTTAAATACATGTTGCCTTATGCAAAATTCTTATTAATAGTATCTTTGATGAGTTAAAATATTATTTTTTTGTAAACTATTGTTTAGTTACTCTTAAAGAACAAAGTTTCTTACAAAATCGGGACCTATTTGAGTGTTTTAATTGCTAATTACGATAAAATAAAAGTTGAATAAGGGACAAAGACTTTACACCTAACGTCGAATTGCAAAAGTCAAATATCACAAAAATAAAAGACGAACTGTTTTCAATGTTACCATGGTAAATCAAACAGTAGACAGTTACAAATGAAAAATATTAACGCAGAATTGCAATAAAGAAAAACATATTGAGGGCTAAATTTATCAACCTCTAAAAACTTAAGGGGGCCCTATAATAATAAACAAACTCAAATCCTAATCTTTCACCAGACCCCACTATTTTCAGAAGAACCCAAAAGCTCCTCAAGATACTCTTCTCCCAAATCCTCAAACACAACGACATTATCTAACTTCACAGAGCGGTGATCACAGTCAATGTCTTTCGTCTTCCTATTGGTCATTCTTCGTCTCATTGAGTGTTTCCTCTTCAACGCTATCACCGGAGAACAACCTTCTTCGTAGCTATACTTAATCTCCGAAAGTGATTCTTGAACTCTCTCCGCCGAAAAGTTAAGAATCGCTGATGATCCTCTCATTGAAAAAGCCGCTTGATCATACGCAAGAGCGGCTTCTTCCGGGCTTTCAAACGTCCCGAGCCAGACTCGAATACCGTTTCGAGTTGAATCTCTTATCTCCGCCGCGAATTTTCCCCATGGACGTCGTCTTACGCCTCTATAAGACTTCTCTGACTTTCTTGACGTTCGGGTCACTTCCTCGGATTTGATCGAAAGATTTGAATCGAAGAGGTTTTGTTGCGTGACTTGTTCGATTAAGCCGTAGAGAAGCATTTCCTCTGAGTCGTTTTCGTTAAAAGGGAGGTAGTAGTTGTTAGTAGAAGAGGAGGAGAAAGATTCAGGTGTGGATCCGAGAGAATATTCCGGCGAGAAGTTGGAGACTGGTGACTGAATAAAAGATGGATCCATGTAGAGAACTTGAGAAAATACTCTGTTTTTTTTTCTACTGCTCTGTTTTCGGTTAGAGGATAGTTAGTTGATTGACAAGGTCTATTTATAGGGAGAAAAAAAATGTTTGTGTATGTGAAAATGTCCAAAATAGACATGAGATTTCACTGTCTCAGTGAATGAGAAATGTCACGTAATAAAAGGGTGAAATTGGGAATTTAGTTTCTTTTGTTGTTACATTCAAATGAAAAAAGATATAGTTTATTTTGTTGTTACATTCAAATGAAAAAAATTATGTTGCTTCGTCGAAGATTCGAGCAAAAACGTTTTGCATATTTCTTCTATTCGTGTCATATTTATGTGTCGTAATATATGAATGGTTTTATTGTGCCGTTCCTTAAAACCAGTATTGTATTAGTGGCTCTTGCTGTCTTGAATCTTAATTACATGATATTTTTTTAATGAAAATGTATATTTATTTAATACTTTGGTATACTCTTTTAATCTTCAATATGTAAATGAATGAACCATTTTAGATTAGGTGTATCATTTGTCTCATCACATATTCACATGATACATCGAGGCACTTTTGCATCCATCTTTAGTATAAGGTAAACTGTAAATATGCTGGAAAATATCAAAGATTTTGCAAAAGTAAGATAATGTATTAAATATCATTTTCACTTTTTACATTAATTTATTCCTAAATACATGACTAACAAGTGTATTGTCCTTCATAATTGATAAATCTAAAAGAGAAATTGTGGAGTTGCTGACTTGCTGATTTTAAGAAAATGAATAAAATTACTGTAGGGTCTCTCAAGTTTTGTAAAATTGAGTTTTCGACATTAAAGATGTTGTAGAATACCTTGAAAGGAGACTCTCAAATAGAAAAAATCACATGGTTTAAAGAGCATCACAATTTTGTCATATTGTTCATATGCACAAAAACAGTAATCATAAATAAATAAATGCACAAAAACAATAATCACAATTTTGGCAGTTTCACTACAATTTAGAAATGTAGTGAAACTGCCACTATTGTTACATTTAAATTCGTCTTGTTTCGATCAATTTACCATATAGGCTCTAGAAAGTATATATTAAAGCTTAGTTTAGATTGCGTTATGATATTAATATTATCTTAGATTTAATGTTGTTGTGCAAAATAACTATAAGTATAAGTTGATCAAAATCCATAGTTGATAAATGATTTTATATAATATCATAAAATTAGCTAATAACATTCCTTTTTCAAAACAAAAGAATTAGTTAATAACATTTAACTTTTTATTATTAATATTATTTTATTGTTAAAATAAAAGTATTAATGGTACATAGTTTCTATAACAAACTTCTTCATATCAAAATGAAAATGCATGTACATGTACTAACAAGTGCATTGTCCTTCCCAAAATGACATTTGAACTCAGATTCTCTATGGAGTACATGATTGGGCTAGCTCATAATTAAGATTTGTAAAGACTTCATTCTCACCAGTAGAAAAAAAAATCTCATATTACCATATCCCACTTTTTTATTGCCGATAAATTAATATTTGTCAATATTGTGGCCTTAAGCATATAAGAATAACCGGATTTTATTGTGAAAAAAAGAAAGACATGTGGTTTTCATAATCCCATAATACTTTAATCCAAATTTCCAAGCATTGGAAATTTTTCTTTGGAATTAAACATCTCCACCTCTATAAAAGAGCTGAGAAATCATCAAAAAATCAAAACAAAACAAATCAGAGATATCATAAATTTTCAAAGTTCAATTTGATTATCTATATCATATTTTTTATCAATCTATATAACACATTTAAATCTAACTGAATTTGGATAAACATACGACAATCATTTTAGTAAAAACCAATTGACTAAAATATTTAATTTTTTTTCTATGTTTAACTTTTCGTATCTTCTTTTTTTTTTTTTTTTGGTCAAAAAACTTTTCCTATCTTCTAATTTCAAAAGTATCTATGTAGTAGAGTGACTAGAGTCCATATATCTAATCCTTGTCTAGATTACTTATGAGTAAAACAAATAGGTGTGGAAGTTCATAGTCCACACATAGAAATAACAAGATCGATGTGAAAATGATTAAGCCATAATCCAAAATAACTGCTGGATCAACTCAACTAGACACTTCTTATACTTTGGCGTTTCAAATATGATTACACAAATATCAAATTCATATCCTATACTCTTAGGAGGCTATCATTAATTATAATATAGACAAAAATAAAATGGCCAAAAGCAGGTAAAAGAAAATTGTTGGTTGGAAGGAGTCAAGATACATGCCCCCTTGAACCTCAAACAACAAAAACTTCTAGCCATCTCATGTTTAAAAGATGATTTGGCTTTATTTGCTTTCAACGTCATTCTCAAAGTAAAAAAAAAAGATACTTCATGTGCCATTTTCCCATTATATTTAGCTTCTCTTTTGTTACATTATTCTTTGTTTCTAGTTATTATACAACTTTTAGTGCAAATTTAAACGAATTGGAGTGTATTTTCAAGTACTTGATTTAGTTGATCAAATTTATTGTATCCTAGTTCATTTAATACGTTTATTAGAGGTAATTTTTGTTGGCTAATAGAGAATATAAATCTCAAAGTAGCATATGATCAACCTACAAAAGAACGCATATAAACTATTTTCGGTTCCTCTAGAAATACCTCTAACAGATGTATGTCAAGTCATATCCGTGGATATTATATTATACAGTCATAGAGTCTATAGATAATCAAATTGGAAGAGAACACTACTACACATGCATCCCGAGTCTTACAGTTTTAAAGAATGCAAATATTTTTTTATTCTTTCTTAATGCTTTCCAAAAGAAGTCACACACTGAAATGTTTGATAAACCGCACGTGTTCAAAGTTTTTGGCTTTATTTTAAACCTCAAACTAGACATTGTCTTTTTGGCTTTATTTTAAGCTTCGAATACGTACAAAAACGAATAAATTAATTAATTTCCATATTGACTTATAATAAATAAACACAAATAAATGCTCATTCATATTAAAAACTGGGACTTTTATATACTAAAATTTGATCTTAAAATTTAGAGGTCCTAAATCAGCGTTTCATTTGATTGGAAAAATAGTTGGAGTGCAGACCGATTTCGACATCTCATCATATATAAGATAATCAGTATTTGAAATTTTTATTTTCGTTAGATAAAAATAACTAAGAACGTCTGAGCAAAGGCAAAAGAGTTTATATAAAGCTGATAAATAGGTAAATATAAAAGGATCTATTAGTCTAATCAAAAACGAAAGGAAAACAAAGTCCAATTTTGACTAAGGTGTTAGGCGTAAGGCGATAGCTACACGTTCATGGTACGTGGTCATATTATTCGTGACTTTTATACTCATATTGTTTATATTATTTATAAAAAAATTAATTTTGTAGATTTTTCTAATTATTATTCTCTTATTCCTAAAGTACGCAATAATCCATATACAGTATATTTAACATAAAAAGAGTTTCAGAGTTCAGATTATAATATATGTTAAATCATGTGGAACTAAACTAGTGTTTTTTATAAAAAATAATAATTAAAACTAGATTTAATGAGTCTAATATCAAAGTTCATAAAAATTTACATAAATGCCAAGTAAGATGAACTTTTTTCATGGGGAAACAAATATATTGACAAAATTTGGAGATCAATGGGATCTCGTAATTTCTCTTCAGTCCCTATCAAAACACATGGTAAGTGGTAACGTCCTGATGAAATCTATCAAATTCGCGAGCTGAAAGGGAAAATAAGAAATCTTTGATGTGTTTGTGATTGTAGAGCCAAATTAATGGAGCAATAAAGACATTTGACGATATGCTTCCGACTCAAGTTTCAGGATTAGCTGCGGGAGCTGGCTTAGTTGGCTTAGGTATGCGACGTACATGTGTGTCATATTTACCCAAGAAGAAAAAAAACAAATTTTTTATATATAAATGTTTGTATAGTTGATATTTACTTATATTAATTGTTTGATGTGATACCTATTGAATATATGGTCACAGTAATACTATAAATTAATAGTCCTATGAATATACACAAATATAGATATAATAAATATATGATATTCTTATATTTGATTTATCCTTACATTTGTCTAGGTTTTTTTATATATATTTTAAAAAAAAATCTTATTGCATTACACATTTGTTGGTGTTATGTTTTTGAAATGCAAAAAAAAAATTGTAAAAAGTTTTAAATACTATATCTATTTATATGTGCATGATCGGTTGTAAATCAACTATACTGTCGTCTTTAACTTAATTTTAATCTAACATCATAGATATTAACCGCAATTTATTTTGATCTATAGACCTATATAGCTTTAATTTTTGTACAATAGATATTGTTAGTATCTAGTTTTATATGATATTATTTTCTCAAATTGCATAAAAATTATATTAAAAATATATATACATTGATTATTTTCTAATGTGTAAATGTATTAAAACATATCGAAGTATTGTCTTCATTTTTCTACTTTCTATATAACATTTTCGAAAATTCAAAAAACTCTCTATAAATTAATAACCTATATAAATTAATAAAATTCTCCGGTCCCAACATTATTAATTTATAAAGGTTTTACTGTATATGAGTTTCTTATATACAAGCTATTAAACCAAGGGTAAACCATAAATCAAGCATAACCATATAACTAAGAGTAAACCGGTGGGTATATGTATTCTAATTAAAAAAGACATCAAAATTTTGTATGAATAAACTATTTTCTTTTTCTGGTCGGACTATATCATAGAAACAAATAGTCAACAATATTTAACAAACCTTAAGTTTTATTGGCTTCTAACTCAAAATCAATTGGCAATAAATAAATTAGTCTATACCCCTTATATGTTACTCCCTTGGTTTACAAATAAGTATCGTTTTAGGATTAAATTTTTGTTTTAAATTAAATATCATTTTCGAGTTTCAATGCAAATGCCTGATACGTTTTTCAGTTTTATTCTTACTGTATACATTGAACAATAACAAAAATTCTTTTTTTTTAACATCTTTTTTTATTAGAACATGTTTACAAATCGTTTGATAAACACCTCTGAATACAATATGGAGGATATACAAATGTTTGCGATGTTACATGTTGATCATAAGCAGATTTTGCTAATCTATCTGCTGCACTATTGCAATCTCTTGAGATGATCGATAAATTAATTTCCGAAAAGTGATCCGCCTATCTGCGGATATTAGTAATGAGATGCTCCATTGTTATGACTGTATTTTGTTGTTAAGGATGTCAAATAGCATCTTGCAGTCTCCTTCCAAAATAATCATGTGATACCCTCTACACCATGTTACTTGTATTGCATAAAGAAGAGCAATTCCTTCAGCTTCCAAAGGAGAAAAAGCCTGCTTGAGGTGAGCGTTGCCAGCTACGCAAAACATGACATTGTCATCGCATATACATTGAACAATAACAAAAAATTTAGAGCATATTAATGAAAGATAAAATAAAAGATTTAATTATTTTCTTAATATGCGTGAGAAAATCTATAATGATACTTATTTGTAAACAGATGAAATATTATTCTAGGTGTATTTTTTTGTCCGATGTAGGATATTCTTCGTATGCTTCCTCGAAATCATGGTCTATTTCTAACCATTGATCTCGACAATATTCCACTATAAATTTCATTTCAGGTTCCATTGGGTATTTTTTATGGACCAGGTCGATTTTAATTAAGTGGAACAACCTGTGTTTAGGTTCTGAAAAAAAAATAGAGATACCTTCTTCTTCTTCTTTTTGTTTTCAGAAAATACTAAACACATAAAATATAGAGTTAATTTGGTATATAGGATATTTTTTCAAACTTAATTAGTTTTTTGCGCCAAAAACTATTTCAAATTAGTAAAACAAGACACATACTTTTCATGTCTCTTACCCTTTTTTAACTTCTATTTCGTCTAGTTTTCTGTTTTTTTTTTTCATTTTTCTTTTTTTTTTCCTCTTTTTCTTTTTCTTCTTCTTCTTCTTTTTGTTTTCAGAAAATACTAAACACATAAAATATAGAATTAATTTGGTATATAAGATATTTTTTCAAACTTAATTGGTTTTTTGGGCCAAACACTATTTCAAATTAGTAAAACAAGACACATACTTTTCATGTCTCTTACCTTTTTTTAACTTCTACTTCGTATACTTTTCTGTTTTTTTTTCCTTTTTTGTATTTTTTCCTCTCTTTTTTTTCTTCTTCTTCTTTTCTCCTTCTTCTTATTTATTTTTTTCATTCCTTTTTGTCTAATTTTTCTAACTTTTTTTTTTCTTTTAACTTTTGTTTCTCCTTCGTCCAACTAAAAATAAACATATCTTATCAATTTTTTCTTTCGCCAAAACTTTTTAGTTAGACTTTCTTTCAAATTTTCAATTAAAATTTTTTCGACAACTAAATATTAATTTTTATTTACTTTTTATGAATCTCTAAAGTTCAACTTTACTATATTTTAAGGATTTGTAAAATTTTATTTTAATATGTTACATATATTACTATGTTTCATACACTACATATCCACCATAAGGTAATCCACTAACTCATATCTTATATAGGTTTTGAATAGTGACTGCGGTCACCATGAACAAAACTATCAGCGGACTGAACCATTTGTTTTGGGACGGTCTGCAGTCCGCTGCGGTCCTAGTTTATTTCTTTGAAAAACTAGACCGTAATTGGTTCGCAGTGGTTTCTCTTTATTTTTTCCTATTTGCAGTGCTGCGAACTCTAATTTATAAATGGTAAAAAAAAGTAGTTTAATCCACATATAGTTTTGTTCGCCCCAACCGCTGCATCTATTCAAAACCTATAGTTATCCACCTCACTATCATCCATTCTGCCATCTACCACGACCTATCCAGCACCCCATATCATCCACTCAAATCTTATACACTCATGCACCTCCAACTCATCCACCCAACATCCACCACAGCGTATCCAACACCCCAGATCATCCACGATAAGCTCATCCACTAACTCATATCTTGTACAGTCATCCACCTTACATTCATCCACCCAGATATCCACCACGACTTATCCAACACTGCATATCAGCAATCATCAGCTCATATATTCACTCATAGCTTATTAAGTCATCCACTTCCAACTCATCCACCATCCCATATTATCCACTATAAGCTCATCTACTCACTCATATCTTATTAGATTCACTTTATACAAATATGATGTACAAAGATAGTGTACAAATGTGGTCTATAAATACAATATAAAAATATGGTGTACAAATAATAGTGTATGGGACATTAGTGTACAAAATAGTCTATAAATACGGTGTACAAAAGTGGTGTACAAATAAGATATACAAATGTGGTGTACAAATATGATGTACAAAGGTGGTGTACAAAGAAGGTATACAAATATGGTATACAAATACGGTATACAAAATAGATCTCATTAGATTCATAAAAATATGATATACAAGTACGATATACAAATATGGTGTATAAATGCAGTATATAAATATGGTGTACACATACGATATTTTTAGAATTGTATAAATACGGTATACAAAGGTGATGTAAAAATATGGTGTACAAAAGTAGTATACAAATATGGTGTACAAATACAAATATAGCATACAAATACGATATATAAATATGGTATATAAATATAAATATACCTATACAAAATGGATCTTGTTAGATTTAAAAAAAAAATAATAAAAATTTGTTTTTAATATTTTTTGAAAATTTATTTGTGTTATAATCTTAGAGAATTAAAATTGGAAAGAAAATAAAAGAGAGAGAGAGAAAAAAAAGTAGAACCGAAGTAGAAAAAAAAAAGGGAAAAAAGATAATTAATAAAATAAGAGACAGCGGCGCATACGTAAATAAGTGGTAAAAAGAGGACACTAATTAACTCATAATAGGTTCACTCTTTCTCTTTCTCCCAATCTCCCAATTTTAAATAGTAAATGGTACAATTCGCCTATTATTTTCAAAAAAATCCCAAAGGGCAAATTTCACCTTAAAATATATAAACGTGTATATACATTTTCACAAATGTATAATTTTCTGTTAAATAATATTTAACTACCATTATTTAAAAAATATGAACTCAATAACTTCTAATATAAATTCAAAAATAAAATATTTGATGCTAAAATAATACAATTTTACGTTTTGGTGAGAAATCACGAAATCATGTTTTTTACATAAATCGAAAGAAAATACAGTTTATATTTTTAGCCAGCAAACAAGATTTTATATTTTTGGCGGGAAAACGCGATTTTATGTTTTTGGTGAGAAAATGAGACTATACGGATTTTTGGCTGAAAAAAGCGATTTTACATTTTTGGTAGAAAATCACAGAATCATGTTTTTACATAAAATGAGACAAACCGCAGTTTATGTTTTGGTGAAAAAATGCGATTTTACATTTTTGCCAGAAAAACACGATTTTACGTTTTTTGCGGGAAAACACAATTTTATATTTTTGGCGGAAAAACGAGATTTTATGTTTTTAGTGAGAAATGTAATTTTATATTTTTGGCGGAAAAATACAATTTTATGTTTTTGGCAGGAAAACGTGATTTTCCGTTTTTGGCAGGTAATTTAGATTTTATGTTTTGGCGAGAAAATTTAATCTTACATTTTTAAAATAAGTTAAAAGAATGAAAATTTACTTTAATTATTATTTTTAATTACAAAACAAAATCTGATAAATATTTCATTATAAATTAATTTGAATAGTTATTAATTTAATTAGAAGGAAAAAAAATCCAACGGGTACCCTAAACCCATTAAGGTTAACTCTATTTGAATCCATGTGTGATGGGTACCCACCCATTTTAAACCCTCATCATTTTATTCAAAGAAGGCAGAGTAATGGGTTTGAATCAGTGTTTTCACGTCCGATCCGACTCGATCGGTCGGACCGGTTAACCCGGGACTCGGATACTACTCCGGTTTGGGTTTAGTATTAAAACCCGTCAATAATAAAACCAAAAAAACTCAGAAAAAATTATCATTAACCCGCCACCCGGCCGGTTCAACTGGTCCTCCGGGTTGCGGGTCAAGAAAATATTTCACAATATTTTAATATTATGATTTTATAACCTTTTTGATTCAAATAAAATATTTGATTTTGAAAATAAAATAGTATTTTACACTTTTCTTTTAAAGCGCTACATACGACTATTTGTTTTGATGTTTAGTTATTTTATTTTTTGTCACTTACGGTTTTTCATTATTTTAGTGGTTTATTGATTTTTTTGGTTAAGTTTGATTAAATAACTTTAATATTACATTGGATCTTTTCTATTTTTATCAAACATGATATTATCGTTTCACTATTTTAATATATATATATATATATATATATTTTTAATAATTTCATAAAACAATACATAAAAATATTGATAAATACATAATGCTATATAAAATTTTCCTTATTCTATTAATTCGGCGGCTAACCTGGTTCGACCGGTGATCCAAAAGATCATCCGGTTTGGTATTCGAATCAAGTATAAAAATATTAATTTAAATATTTTTAAAAGTTTAGGATACCCATCGGGTAATTACCTATAGTTAAGATCCCTATTTGTACACATCATTCTTGCGCATGAGTTCTACTAAAAAAAACTATATCATAGATTGGCCATAAAAGACGTCACAACCGATCGAATATCTTGATGGTAATCTTTCGCCTTTCGCTTTTTATAAATTATACAGTAAAACCTCTATAAATTAATAATGTTGGGACTAGATAATTTTATTAATTTATTGAGGTTATTGATTAATTGATAAATTAATAATTATTAATTTATAGAGAATTTTTCCAAAAAAAAAATATTATATAAAAAGTAGAAAAATAAAGACAATACTTTGATGTGTTTTAATGCATTTACACATTGGAAAATAATTATTGCATATATAAATTTTTTAATAATTTTTGATGCAATTTGAGAAGATAATATCATATATATTTGATATTTTAAGAAAAATAGAGATAAACTCCAACAAAACAAATTTACAAATAAATAAACAACATTAGAATCATATTTCACTAAAATATATTATATATATAAAATAAATTTATATGATTATTAATTTATGTTATTAATGGGACCATATATTTACATAGAGATTTCAAAAAAAATTATTATCTTATTATCTTATTGAAATGTGTTAATTATTACATCGGCTCAATTCGGGATCAGGATAATTTATTAATTGAGAGATGTTATTAATTTATCAAGTATTAATTTATAGAGGTTCTATTGTATACAACCGACCATAATCTGTTATATTATTCGAGATTTGGAGTCATAACATGTTTGAAGAAAGTTAATAATTTTTCTATTGATGCATAAACATCGGCTTTTGGGATATTGTAATTTAGAAAATGTTAGTATAAAGTGGGTGAATAGCATAAAATTAGTTTACAAACAAATTGCAATGACGTTGAAAAAAGGCAATTGATATCAAAATGAGATCTTTATCCATTTTTGTCATAATGCTAACACACATTAACTAATTAAGTCCTACACCAAATAGTTTTAAATGCAAGCTTTAATAAACTAGCGCCACTTTTCCGCTTGTTTGTTCAATTCCTGATGCTTCCTGAAAACATAAGATTGAGATGACGAAGATGAAAATAATGGCAAATGGGTCAACATAATATCATTCATGTGCTACCTGAAATTTGTATTTACCTTTTCAAACTCTTCGTTTATTTCCATTTTCCAATGCTCGATAGCGAAACATATAGTAAGCTTTAATAATCCCATAAAATAAAATAAATAAATAAATAAACCACAAGGCTGATTAATTCGAATCGTCGAGGTAAAATTAAGGGAATCAAATATCACTCTTTTAAAAAAATATCTGGTCTAATGGGCCTGCCGTTTTCTTTTTTTTTAACCGCCTATACTATTGGGCCCTAACCCGATTTTGTAAAAATAGATCGGTCGTTTGTGATATTCCCGGTTTGTCACTACTAGTCTATACTACTTACTACCGACTTACCGGATTATTTTGGTACTGTTTTACGAATAATACAAATACAGTAAAATCTTTATAAATTATGATAATAAATTGAGATAAAATATTTTAAAAATAATAATTTAAAATAATTTTTTTACGTAGAATTTTAAAACATATGAATTTAAACACTATAAATCATATAATAATAATATTTTGTTAACTATCAATCTTGAAATCTCGACAAAATCATATTTAAGAAAAAAAGTTACAAAATTCGTTTTGGTGGTGCAATGGTAAAATTTGAGATGAGTTCACTTTTAAATTAACATCAACCAATTCGAGATATTGATTATAATGATCATTATATTTAAGAAAAATAAAAATAAACTCCAACAAAAGTATAAATTTATGAATAAATAAACAACACTATAATCATATTTCATTAAAATATTTTATATATAAAAAATAAATTTATATGATTATTAATTTATGTTATTAATGTGACTATATATTTACATAAAGATTTAAAAAAAAATATTATCTTATTATTTTATTGAAATGTGTCAATTATTACACAGCTCCAACTCAGGACCGAAATAATTTATTAATTTATAGAGATTATTAATTTATCGAGTATTAATTTATAGAGGTTCTACTATATATATATAAGTTGATTAAATTACTCTTCATGAAAGTTTTCTCACTTTCTCTCTGTTTTCTATGTAACAAACTCTTCCATGGCGAAATCAGATTTTTTTTTGTAGAAAGAGTGCGTATAAATCTTCTTAAACTATTTTCAATGATTTGTAATATTCATTTTTTTTGGTATAAATCTGAAACTTCATGAAGTATGAAAGTTTTGTTACAAACATATATAGCTTTTCCAGATTTTGGATATATATCTTAAAACTTGGGATATTGGATGTATGAGCAAAACAATAAATGTTAGAAAAATTTTAGATAAAAAAAATAAAACATCTATTTTTATAAAACTTTTTTTTCTAAAACATTTATTTTTAAAGAACAGAGGGAATAATATTTTATTATTTATGGGTCAGTAAATTATTAGGTCCGCTGGAAATGATATTGGTTCAGAACTTCAGGGGTGTGTGTGTGTTTTTTTTTAAGAAGAAAAAGAAAACTTTATTTCCTTTTGGTTGTCGAAAAAGGAAAACTTTATACAGAAAAAGCCATCGCTTGACCAAGATTTATTTATTATTTATATTAATATAATTTTAGGGGTAATTAATCTCTAGGAGAAAAATTGAAGACATTCCACATCAACCAAATTGCAAAATCCGAGTCCTGTTCAGAATAATAGTGCTTTGCAATCAATTTTATACTAATCATCATACTTTTTACCTTTTTAAAAACATACATTTGACTAAAACAATTGTTAAAAGTTACCAAATAAGATTTGATTATTTAAACTAAACACCAAACTCTCGAATATATTACTTTTTATTGTTTAGATAAATAATTATATATCATATAGAGATATCATTAATTCATTTAATTGATTCATATGCTTTCGATATATTTTTTACAATGTCTTACAATAATCTAGTTTTTGTGGATAATGATAAAAGTCACAATCTCAACCTTTTTTTTTTTTTTTTTGCCAAAATCCTTTCAAATCCGCTATAACTCGTAGTTCATGTGCCTTCAATTAAAAATATATGTAAAGCCAAAAATGAACAAAATATGGGTTCCTCGTAAATAATAGAGATTATCAACTCACAGTGGAGTTGGCTCAACCAGTTTAAAAGGTGATATTCCAGAGCTATCAAATTGAGTTCGAGTCACATGTTCTATATATGGGAAGAGATGATCTATATACGTAATTACGTTTTCATAGACCCCTCATAAATTTTATCAAAGGCTCGTCTTGACCTAAGGTCCTAAACTTTTAGGTTAACAAAAAAAACAATAACTTAGTTTCCCAGTTATTGTATTATCATAGGAAAAAATTACCCAAAATGTTCAAAGATAGCTTCGGAATCAGAACTCATGTAACATCAACTGTAATGTTCGAATAATATCTAATATTCCAATTTTGGCAAATCAGAATCCCACCCCTGATTAAAAAGATTAAGGCAAAAAGAGGATCACAAATATTAGGTAAAAGAAAATGCAAACATAATCAGACATATAAACATTGATTTGACCTTTCCATATATAAAGCTATAATATACACGATACCAAAATAGTTAAAATATATATATATATATATATATGTATATATATCTGTAAGGAAAAACAACACATTTTTTTGAAAATACCGTTTTTGGTAACATTTTTAGTAATGCTTTTGTGATTAGTAATTGTTAAAACCAGTATAAACTACCAATCAAAACATAAGCCATAGTTTTGAATAGTCATGCGTTTACTCAGTCTTACGGTCATTTCTTTTTTTTTTGTAATAGTTTTGGTTAAAAATTGTACCACCCTGATTTTCAAGATAATCAAAGACTTTAGAGAAACATAAAAGACTAAAAGTTTATTAACAGTACTCTTTGTAAGTTTTCGTGTATTCATTCTTCTATTGTTCTGGTACGAAAAGGAATTAAAAGAGTCATATATTCCCGGGTTCATATATACATAGGTTTTTGGATTTTGAATCGAACTTCATCGGTTGGTAGGGTTTAATTCTGATAACATAAACCGGTAGAAAAGGCTCGTGCAACGAAAATGATGGAATGATATATGTACGAGAACATTATATTTATATAGTTGTTATGAATTTAATGAATCCTTAACCATCCATGCATTTAGCTCATATTTGAAAACGGGTAGATATATCTTTGGTACGAGCACTGCTCGATGATGCAAAATATTTTTTGGAGGGAACTTATTTATCGCTAATACGTGGATACTTACAAACAAAATTACACTCAACAGAAGTAACAAGTATACATGGAAAATGTATAGAAATTTTTCTTATTTTCAAAAGATCTAAAGGAGAAATATGAAGTATTACCCTATATAGATGTTTTTTTTAATTTCATACTTAATTACATTCAAGAATTTTTTTATTAGTTATAAAATGTTTAAAAATAAAAAGACCTCATGTAGTTGGCTTCTATCCATTTATATACTTTGATAACATATTCAACGTAATTAAAATAATGAATAGTTTTAATTTAAACTTTAATCATTTATTTAATATAAGATCAATATTTAACAATATATATTTAAATTTAATCTATCTATATATTATTGTTTTTTACAATTTTTTATTTTGAAATTATTTTAATGTTTTAAAAATTTATAGTAGACAAAAGCTAATAGAATAAAGTGAAATTATTGAAAAAATTATATAGAAACATATGAGTAGATAAAATATCATATTTTATTTATTTCTATACATGTAAATAAATAACTATTAAAATATGTGTAAACCTGATATGTTTATTATTTATAGTGGCCAACCACAGCTGATATTGTAGTAAAAAAAGAGCCGAAATTGAATCTTCCAATCTTACAGAAACAAAAATTTAACTACAAACTCATGAATTGGTTTACTAGTAGTATAATAGAATAATTGGTTTAATTCCACCAACAAAAATAGTATAATTGTAAAAATTAGTTGCTTTTTAGTTTTTATGTATTCTATATATATGGTTAATGGTTCAAGAAAACATTTGTTTAAATTTCATTAATTATCAATTTTATTACATAACTCGTTAAGATACATCTTATACCTTTCGTCATTGAATGCGTAGGACTTACGGGATTGGGCATATATATGGTACATGTACTTACTTTGGTTAGATTATGCTTTTTCTATTCTATGGACTCGGATATATTTATCAAATTAACTATTAGCAATGTTTTGGAAAATTTTATCACTAATATGAAGATTTTTAGAATCCTATACCATCGATACTACGATTGTTTCTACGTAAATTAAAATATGAGGTCACTCAGGAGTCAAGTACTAAACATTAGTTACATAAATAAGAAAAAGTCAAAATGTGTGACAACCAAATATTGTTTTTGCAGCAGATGGAACCTTCCTAGAAGATAACACTAAATTATTAATGAATAAAAGGACCCAAAATATATATATATATATATATATATATATATAAGGGTATAAAAGTAAAGAACAGTCTTTATCGAAAGAAAAAGGTAAAGAACAGTCAACCCCAAGAATCGTCAAGTCACATGACAACGAACGTACGTCGATTCTGACTCCCCCAAAATCCAATCGTATATATAAATATGTGAACGCACGACAATGCATCATCCATAAGCTTCTTATTAAATAACATTGCTTACCAAACTCTTACAAAGCAAACCAATCTTGAACCACCAAAGTTTGATAGGACAAATAGATGGAGGG
>CM051371.1:11215401-11290401 GCA_028015245.1 Cardamine occulta
CTCAAACAGGAGGAGCAACAGTCAATTACAAGATGACAAGCAAGCTCGTTTCCGTGGCGTTCGGAGGAGGCCTTGGGGCAAATTTGCAGCAGAGATTCGAGACCCGTCAAGGAACGGTGCTCGTCTTTGGCTTGGGACATTCGAGACGGCCGACGAGGCGGCACGGGCTTATGACCGAGCCGCCTTTAACCTTAGGGGTCATCTCGCTATACTCAACTTCCCTAATGAGTACTATTCACGTATGGACGACTGTTCACTTCGCCCTCCTTATGCTTCTTCTTCTTCTTCTTCGTCATCGAGTTCAGCTTCTACGGGTGTGAGTCGACAAAACCAGAGAGAAGTGTTCGAGTTTGAGTATTTGGACAATAGGGTTCTTGAAGACCTTCTTGATTCAGACCAAGAAAGGAAGAGAAGGAGTCACGATTAGTTTTTGTTTGTTTGTTTGTTATTTAATGTGGCATTGTTGTGGCTAAGCTACGTGCATTGTGTGCATGTAGGTTGCTTATTTAGTACTTAATTTGGAATTTTTATAACGTGCCACGCCCATGAATGATAAGATAAAGTACTGTACTTTGCGTTTCCATGAAATATTTATGGTTGATGGAATGATGGTTTAATACGTACACTAGCTTTCATTAAAATAAATTTATATACAGGGATTTTTTAATTATTATTTGATGAGATCTTCACTAAATTGCTATATATGACATGCCAATAGTGTTGTTATCATAGGCGTAATCGAATTGCTTCACTTATATGATATAACATATAAGATATAAACGTTAATATCACTGATATGATATTAATGTTTTATATATTGGAAAAAATTAATGTCTAATAATGTTTTTGTTGATTAGTCTTATATCCTGTGATTCTTTTTTGAAGCACGCCATTTGATGTGTAAAAAAAACAGTATACACCATTTAAATTCATCAGGTTTTAAAGAAAAGTCAAACATTGGATAATAACCGCCTTAAACAATCGGTGGACGATGAATTGATATCGGTGTGCTAAAAGAATAATATTATAATAGAACAATATAGGATGGTCCAAGACTACTTTTGCATGATACTTTCACGGAGTTTTCACCCAAACAACTAATGAACTGTTTATTCAAGTATATTTGAGGACCAGAATTCTAGAATATACTATAAAGTTATTCAGTTTGTCTCTAAATCTCCAAATTAAAGCAATTCAATATTTGCAGATTTATCGAAAACGAGAAAAGACAAATCTCTATTTACTTTTCAAAAACGTGAAAACGTTAAAATTTGATGAATGTTGAAAATGATAAAGCAAATAACGATACCACATGTTTTCAAAACCTGGTGTACATTTCATCACAATGGTTATAAAAAAATATAAAAGATATCCATTTTTTGAAAAAGTATTTCATTATAACGGCCAACCAAAAGAGATAAAGCTTTATCTAAATGATTATTTTGAATGACACTGATTTAGGAATTGTGTATTTAAGACACCTCCATTCTCTTGTTCCATAAATAAAAGTTTTTCCTGGTACTCGACTATATCTGCATAATGGGGACATATAAATCCAGCGTATCTAGTGGTATTACGGAAAACCTTCATTCATTAAGGAAAAGAAACATGATTAACACTACTCTTTACTCACCAAAGAAAAATTCACCCATACAGATAATAAAAAATTGTTACTTATTAAATATTGTAAGCGAGTAACACATAGTATAACATAATAGTTAATTTGTTCTATCACTATCACCACTCGGATTTAAAATAAAATTAGTAGTGATGGTCTACAACGGTTTAAGGAAGAGCAGAAAAACAAAAGTTACAACTGATTTAACGGTTTGCCTCATTCCAACCGTATTGATTATAACTCTCTCCACATTCTAGAAGCTCTTCCAATAAACTATCGTCTAAATACTCAAACTCAATCACTTCCTTGCCGTCACCACCGCCTCCTCCTCCAAACTCCGTCGAAGACGAAGAAACCACCGGATTCTCACAGCCACCTCCTGAACCGTCCCTCATTATTGGGTACTCATGAGGGAAATTGAGAATGGCCCTTTGGCCTCTCATTGCGAAAGCGGCTCTATCGTAAGCCCGAGCCGCGTCCTCAGCCGTGTTAAACGTCCCAAGCCAGACACGAGCACCGTGTCTAGCTGAGTCACGTATCTCTGCTGCATATTTCCCCCACGGACGCTTCCTTACGCCTCTGTATTTCACTTCATTTGAGTTCGACTCTTCTCTATGTTCCATAAGTTTTAGAAAGTCTTTATGTTTTTGCATGTTATATGTGTTGATAGTAGTGATAATTTATACGTGGAAGTAATGTGACTGTTTAGAATCTAGTGGATCTTATTTTAACGCACGTGTGGTGGTCAAAAGCCTCCTCTAAATTTATAAAATAAAGTTAAAAGAGGGATAACTTATCAAATAAAAAATATATGTGTGCCATTATAATAGGAAAGGAAATTATTGGGGTTGAATAAAAATGGGAATTATTGTGGCTGCTTTGTGTGCATTGTAATTTATGAAGAATTAAGGGGCTAAAATGAAAATATTTATAAAAGTGAGAATTGTGAAATGAAGTCCAATGAATCTGGCTTGGTCAAGGAGACGGCTAAGTTGAAAGAAACTATTTGACCAAAGATGTTCTCAGCCTTTAATTTGGTCAAGTACTTTTTTGATTTCTTGTAATTAATTATCTCACGTGTCAACTTTGACCGCACGTGTGGTAGATTCCAGTCTTTTAAATTTCAATTTGACTATAACGAAGCACATAGAGATGTGTGTGAATCTGTTTGCTGGTAAAACAAAAACATTCCTATTAGATAATTATAAAATATTTGTGAATTTTTGTTAAAGCATACTAATATGAATTGGTTAGTTATCACTGTATTTTATTGACTAGAAGTTCAATAGTAATGTGGTAAATTCAATACTATTATTATCTTGACAGTACTGGAGTTATGTTTTTTTTTATATGGAAATTAGGGGTATGACGGGGATACCCCCGGGTAATATATTAACATATTTGTGTTTGTTATGAATATATTATATGTTTTTTTTTAATATTGATGGTAATTGATGTAATTTTTTTTTGTTATAAAATATTTTACTGTTAAACCATTGAATGAGTTAAGGTAAAATTAAATCTAATGGATGAGTCATATTTGAAGTTTGTTTTTGGTTTGATTGGTTTTTGGTTTAAAAATGTAATATTCAGTGAGTTTTTTTTTTTTTTTTTTTTTTTTTTTTTAAATATAATTTTCTGTGGTGCATTTTTTATGTATATTTAAGCGTTGTGCATCGTTTGGATCATATTAATGTATTCTACTTCTTAACACTAGGTAAACTCCGCTCTACACGCGGTTTAATTTATTCTATTTGTTTTTACTAATTTAATTTAATTTTTCTTTAAATCATTAAATATTTTTTCATGGTGCCCTATAAAGCTGATGAACTGAACTGATATGTACCAATTGCAATGATTTCAGTGGTTTGTAAATAATTTATTTTTGTAATATCGAACTTATGTGAACCTCTTGTAGATTATAAGGGTAAAAGCCAAGTACATCCACCCAGTACAGGATTTCCTGTCAAATGTTGTACGGGTAAAATCATATTCAATTTTTAGTATTACATTTATTGAAGTACATAGAACAACATGAATAACTTATGTATTATTTGTTTTGTTGAAGTAATCATTTAGAAATTTATGTTTAAAAAATCATGGAACAAGCAAAAACGTCGAGGAGGTAAGATGATGATAGTTTCATTATACATTAGGATATAGGTAAACAAACTCATCTATCATAATTTTTTAGACTCTTATCTTTAGGGCAAGGAGACATGTCTCCATTTATACTATTTAATATTTAATTAGCAGCACACTAAAATCACTATGTTTCATTAAATCAAATGAAAAAGAAACCAGTCTATAAAGTTACATCAGATGTGCCCACATCATACAATTAACTTGTGTTACTTGAAACATTAATCTCTAAATTCGTCTAATCAAACTAAAGCGCTAGGAATTGCATGCCTACTCGCATGTCTGCATCCATATCATGGGTTCTACAAATATTGCGGAGCACTGCATTTCGGAGTTTCCACTATATTGTTTTTTCAATGTTGAGGACTTGAACTTATTACGGTTTCTTGAGGAGTACGTTTTCATCCACAAAAACTATATTTCTGCATTCTTTATAGTGATATAGGAGTTAAGGCCTTAGAATAGATTGCTGGGAATAAATCAGACCTCTCTTGCAGAACTCGTAATTGAGAATAAACGAAAACTATCTAAACATTGATAAGAATCAAACTTTATAACCTTAAATACTAAAGCCAAGATGGACACAATACTCTAAGAGAAGCATGGAAATGGAGTATGATCTAACACATGATATAATACACAATCTGCGAGTGTCTTTCTAAAAGACACAACTCCATAGAAGTATACCAATGTTTAGGTACTCCATGGATCTAAATTACTTAACATTATGGACTATTTGTGTAGAAAGTAGAAACCTAATATTTCACCAACACATGAATCTCGTTTCCAACTTGGACTGTATTTCTCTCTTGACTTTTGAGTTAGGCTCTGGAGTGAAGAACAGAATGACAGAATCTTTAACACCCAGTTTTGGTTGGCCACTAAAACTAATGAATCAAATTCAAAGTTCATCTAAGTTAACCGAGATCATTATTTATAAATTCCAGACGGAACTAACTTCAAATCTAAAATGCTTTAAATTCTTAAATTTGCAACATACATAACTAATACTCCCTCCGTTTCTTAAAGAAAGATGTTTTAGGTTTTTCACGTATTTTAAAACCAAACTTAAAATACTAAATATACCCTTATTATAATATTGTTATTTCAAAAAAATCTTTCGCTTTCTTTATTTAATTCATAATTAATAGAGATAAAATTGATAAATAACTTAAAAAGTTACATTGAAAACCCAAAACTTCTATCTTTGTGAAACAAACAAAAAAAACCAAAAATATCTATGTTTAAGGAACTGAGAGAGTATAATATAATTTAAAAATTTACATTGGAAACCCAAAACTTCCATCTTTGTGAAACAAACCAAAAAAACATAAAATATCTATGTTTAAGGAACGGAGGGAGTATAATATAACTTGAAAGTAAAATTTTTTGTTTTCTATATATCAAGAAACATCTTCTACATTAGAGACTATCATTTAAGTTAGATACTTCTCCCAATAATAGACATCTCCAACTTCAAGTCCTGGAAAATCAATTAACCGAACAACAAATAGATAGGACAAATAGAGATTCAGTTAACATCTCACACCTATTAAAATGAACAAATACATCTAGCGAAACAAAGCAGCATAAAATAAATTATATATAAGGTAATGTCTAGTGAAAGTATACAGTGATCCCAAGTATATATATCTTTGTTGTTTTCGATAATATATATATATATATATATATCTTTGTTTGAGCTGTTCATCAGATATTGTTCCACAGCTGCAAAGGCAAAGTCCATTCATATAGAAATTTGTTTTTCCAATAGACTTTCTAAATATGTTACATCCTCAAGACTCAAGAGTCAAGAGAAACAAAGCAGGAGAAAATAAATTCAAAGAAGGGGAGAGTTAACTCACAATGTAATTAATGGCGGAGGTATCGTCATTGTTGCTCTTTGGATGGAATGGAAGATTTGGATTTGGCCCAAAATAATTTTTATTGGATAATTGATCCAATAATCAAACTTGATCCAAAATCAAGTTTAACTATCAATACCCCCTCTTAAACTTGATTTTGCTACTCCAAGCGAGCTCCTCATCTTGGTAAAGTCTTCGCGTTTAAGAGGCTTGGTGAAGATATCGGCTACTTGATCATTAGTCTTCACATACTCCAGTTGCACCTCTTTCTTGTTAACACACTCTCTAATATAATGATAACGTGTGTCAATGTGCTTACTACGATCATGAAAGACTGGATTCTTCGCCAATGCGGACTTGTTATCCACAAAGATCTCCGTTGTCTCCTCTTGTGGAAAGCTTAACTCGTTTAACAAGTTTCGTAACCAAATAGCATGACAAACACATGAAGTGGCTGCTACATACTCGGCTTCACAAATAGATAGAGTAACGATTGGTTGCTTCTTTGGCATCCATGTGAAAGCCGTGTCTCCAATGTAGAACACGAAGCCACTTGTGCTCTTTCGGTCATCTTTGTCTCTACCCCAATCGCTATCGCTATATCCAGCAAGCTTGTAGTCATTAGAGCTAGAATAGTACAAGCCAAAATCTACGGTATCTTTGATATAGTGAAGAATCCTCTTTGCCGCCTTGAAATGAGTTGTTGTTGGATGCTCCATGTAACGGCTAACAACTCCAACTGCATATAGGATATCTGGCCTTGTACACGTTAAATAACGTAAGCTTCCAACCAGACTTTTAAATAGTGTTGGATCCACTCTTTCTCCTTCTTCATTCTTTGACAACTTGATTCCACATTCCATCGGCGTGCTAACTGGATTAGAGTCATCCATCTTGAACTTCTTAAGTACCTCCTTAGCATAATACTCTCGAGTTATGAAGATTCTATTGTCTTCTTGTTTCACTTCAATTCCGAGGTAGTAAGACATCAATCCAATATCCGTCATCTCAAACTCCTTTGTCATCTCTTTCTTGGACTCCTCGAACATGCTTGGATTATTACCCGTGAATATTAAGTCGTCTATATACAAACATGCAATCAATATATCACCATTTTGAATTTTGATGTAGAGTGCATGTTCATATGGACGCTTGATAAAATCTTTCTCCTTGAAGTACTTGTCAATTCGAGTATTCCAAGCTCTTGGAGTTTGTTTTAACCCATAAAGTGCCTTCTTCAACTTTAAGACTTTATCTTCTTCTCCCTTTATTATATAGCCTTGTGGTTGCTCAATGTAAACTTTTTCTTCAAGTTCTCCATTTAAGAAGGCTGATTTGACATCCATTTGATGTATCCTCCAATTATTTTGAGCAGCTAATGAAATGATTAGTCTAACCGTTTCTAGGCGAGCAACATGAGCGAATACCTCATCGTAATCAATTCTGGCTCTTTGACTATAACCTTTGGCCACCAATCTTGCCTTGTATCTCTCTACTTCTCCTTTCTAATTTTTCTTTGCTTTGTAAACCTACTTCACACCGATCACTTTGTGCCCATTTGGAAGTGAAGCTAATTCCCATGTATTGTTCTTTTCTATCGCCTTGATTTCTTTATCCATTGCATTTTTCCATGTCTTCTTTTCCATAGCTTCTTGGAAGTCCATGGGCTCACATTCCGCAAATAGACAAAATAAAGTAAGATTTTCTTGATTTTCGGTTACCTCGTAAAGCTCTTGTAGACTTCTAAAGCGCGGAGTCCTTTCGCTTTCGCTCGAACTTTCTTCTCTTTAATAACTTGTTGGTGATGTTGGTGGTGTAGTAGGCTCCTCTCTTGGTTGCTCGAGATCATCTTCTTCCAGATGTGGAAAGAAGTTATAGTTTTCATCATTTGTTCTCCAATCCCATTCTCCTTCTTCTTCAAAGATGACATTTCGACTTATGATTGTCTTCTTTGTGTCCGGATTATAGAGCTTGTAGCCTTGGGAGTTAATATCATAACCAATGAATATGTACTTCTCACTTTTGTCATCTAGTTTGCTTCTTCTCGTCCGGTACATGAGCATGAGCAATGCTTCCAAAGACTCTTAAATAAGAAACACCGGGCTTTTTTCCGCTCTAAACTTCTTGTGGAGTTTTTCCCAGACACTTCTTGTTGGAGATCGATTTAATAGATAAACCGCACACGCGACTGCTTCTGTCCATAACTCCTTTGGTAGTTTCTTACTTTTTAGCATGCTCCTCGCCATCTCTAAAATTTTTCTATTTTTCCTTTCCGCTACTCCATTTTGTTGAGGGGTTCTTGACACCGTTAATTATCTTCGAATACCGTTATATTCACAATACTTCTGAAATTCCTTGGATGTAAACTCTCCTCCACGGTCGGATCTCAAATCTTTAATCACAAGGCCACTTTCCTTCTCAACATGGGTTTTAAACTTTTTAAAGTTTTCAAATACTTTTGATTTTTCTTTCAAAAAATAAACCCATGTTTTTCTTGAAAAATCATCAATAAAGAGAAGGAAGTAGTTGCTTTTACCGAGTGATATTGGCTTGATTGGACCACACACATCTGTATGTATAAGCTCCAACGGCTTTTGAGCTCTTGTGCTTGACTCTTTTGGAAAACTCATTTTGAATTGTTTTTCAAGTAAACACCCTTCACAAACTTGATTTGGATGGTTGATGCAAGGTAGTCCTCTCACCATTTCTTTCTTCGAAAACAACTCCAATCCTCCAAAGTTGAGATGTCCGTATATAAGATGCCAAAGCCAAGACTCCTCCTTATAGCACATCTTGAGACATTGTGCGATGTCATTTTGAATGTTAAGGACAAACATTCTATTTTTTGACATCGACACCTTTGTAATGAGATTGTTTTCTTGGTCTCTTATAGAAAGACTATTATCCTTTAATCGAATATCGTAACCTTTCTCTAAGAGTTGTCCAAGACTCAAAATGTTGGTCTTCGTAGTTGGAATATAGTAAACATTGGAGATAAATTGATGATCTCCATTCTTTAATCGGATGAGAATTTTTCCTTTACCTTTAACCTCCATCTTTGATTCATCTCCTAAAGCAACGTCTCCTCTCACCGATTCATCAAGCTCCACAAACATATTTTTTCTCCCGCACATGTGATTACTTGCACCGCTATCAAGATACCACTTATGATTATCTTCTCGTTCATCTTTCTTATAAGCCATTAATAACATATCTTCTTCTTGGATTTTTTCTTCAACGTAGTTCACCTTCTCCTCGACTCTTTTGTTGTTGGGAGTTTTACATTCGGAAGCATAATGTCCAAACTTCCCACAATTGTAGCACTTAACATTTGATTTATCGTACCTTGATTTTGGATTTCCTCTTCCACGGCCTCTTGATGAGGTTTCTCCTCTTTGATTGGTGTTATCTTCATGCGGCCTCCAACCTCGTTTATTTCCATATCCACGACCTCGTCCTCGTACTTGACCGCCACCTCTTCTTTGATAATCTTGGCCATTTCTTTTTTTAATATGATCTATCCACATCTTTAGAACTTGTTCGGCGATATCTTCTCTTTTTCTTCTTTTTTTTTCATAAGCTTGTAATGATCCAAGAAGTTGCTCTATTGTTATAGCCTCCAAATATTTTCTCTCTTCGATGACGGTGACAATATGCTCAAATTTTGGATCCAACGATCTAAGAACTTTCTCCATGATTCTCACATCATCTAACTTCTCTCCATTTCTTCTTAAGTTATTTGTAACCGTTAAAACTCTTGAGAAGTAATCGGAGACGAGCTCACCTTCCTTCATTTGTAATGCTTCAAATTCTCCTCTTAGAGTTTGAAAACGTACTTTTTTGACTTGATCAACACCCTTGTAGGATGTTCGAAGCTTCTCCCATGCTTCTTTGGCCGACTTAGCTTCCGCGCCCTTCTCGAACGTATCTTCATCTAATCCTTGATAGATTAGACAGAGAGCCTTCTTGTCTCTCTTCCTTGAGTCTCTCAAACTATCACTTTGAGCTTGAGATATACCACATTCATTCTCCGGTTCAACGAAACCTTTCTCGACTATCTCCCACACGTCATGTGCTCCTAGGATAGTCGTCATTCGTAGACTTCAATTGTCATAGTTGCTCTTTGTGAGCATCGGGACTTGGAAGGGAACACCATTACTCGCCATCTTTGTAAGAATCTCCTAGCTCTGCTACCACTTTGTTGGGAGAAAAAAAACTTTTAACATGATGATGGAGAAAATGTTTAAGTATTTAGAATAGAAATGTAGGTAATGAAAGGCTTTGATTTCTTTTTCAACTCTTTCTTATTACTCACTTCTTAACTTAACTTCATTACAAATGAGAAGGGGGAGGAGGTATTTATAGCCTCCACATTACTAAATATCTCAAATATTTTAATCCTAATTCTAAATAATTCTATGTAAATATCTAGATTTTTATCTTTAAGAAGGTGGAAAGTGTGTAGATGATTCTAGAACTTTTTAAAGAGGTGGAGGTGTTGATATTTGTAGAGAAAACTTTAGAATTTAGATTTGGCCCAAAATGATTTTTATTGGATAATTGATCCAATAATCAAACTTGATCCAAAATCTAAGTTTAAATTTCAACAAGAATGAGTAGATCGTCTTAAACGTTTTAGTTTTGACATAAGTTACCATTCTATATATTGCAGGAGAACTAAGAATTCAGTCAAAACAGTTATGAAATATGTTTTTTAAAGTGAAGAGATCAGCATGAGATTTGCATTGCCGAGGACGATGACTTAAATTCTAAGCTGCTGTGGGACCTGCTCCACTACACTATGACTGAAAAAATAACAAACGTTAATGTAGACTCCTCTTGCTTGTTTTTGGGATAATAAATTAAATTGAGGATTGAAGATTCTTACCCTGATCATAGTAAAAGAATTTAATTTCTCTTATCTTTTAGACGTATCTTAAGCATTAGGAATTTTTAATTTGAGACAGAAATGGTAATCTTCTGGATATCACCTGGAAAAAGTTGGTTTAGTGATTTAACTTAAGTAGAAGTAACAATGGTAGAAATGAGAGTTTTTCTTCTTGTAGCACCGATCACATAAACCATGAATAGATGCTAAAGAATATGTATGAAGCTATCTAAATATTAGATTTTGTTTAGAGAGAAAGCTTAGTCAGAATTGTGTGTGAGAATAAAATCTCAACGGCGGTTGAAGGAAAGTATAAAAGAAGAGACAGTTGGCTTCTAAATGTTCCTAAGACTTGATAAGTACATGTGGAAATCAAAGAGAGAAGCAAATCAAAGAATCCGACATAAGAAGATGATGATAATGATTTAGAAGGAAATCAAAGGATCAGACATAAGAAGATGATGATAATTAATGATTTAGAAGCAAATCACCAAATCTTAATTCGTAGTGAAGTAATCCTCACCTGTAAGAAAGAGTATAGGTCAAAGCGAAGGAATAAACAGAAATGCACTTTGACGTTTTGATATTCTTCTTTCATATACTGACCTAGATTTGATACTTTTATCATCGTTTCTTTTGGTCTTCTATGTCATTGCAATATAAGTGGTCTGCAGGCCAACTTAGCTGTTGTTGGACAGACTCAAACAAAGATCGGCTACAGTCTGATCCTGATGACAAAGAGCTATATGTTATTCAAAAGATTAGAAATTAGTGAGCCTTTAGCTTCGTTTGGAAACAATTTCTGGCTGACCAAGATCATGAATCCCACTACGCCCGGATAATCTCCATGACTGTTTCTAACCTTTGAAATCAATAATAATCAACAAATTTGATGATCTAGCCTTTGAACGATTGAATTCCCAGATATTTTGGGAATAAGCCATTGGATTCACTCATGTTTAATCTAAAAGCTTATATACATACCTGGATAAATAAGAATCCAAAAATAGTAGTTCAATTAAAAAAGAAGGCAGGCAAGAGCCTTACCTCTTCACTCCCAATCAGTGAGATCCTTGTGGTGAAGCGGGTAGATATCGATGTGGGTTTGGAGGTTGGTATTCTAGTCACAGAGATGTGAAGGGATATAAAAGAAGGAACACGTAAAGCTTCATGAGGCCACAGATTTTGTAACTCTTGCGACGGAGGAGAAGAATCGTCAGTTTTCAGACTTGGTTTTCCCTTTTTTCACAAAAATCCCTCATAAGAAGCTGACGTTGCCGTTTTTTTAGGGAGGTAGAGAATGCTGCTTACGTGTCAGCTTTAGAAAGAGTTTTTTTTTTTCTGATGTGGACGCATGAAGAGGTCCCAAAACTTCCCTCTTATATGTAAGAGATTAGTGTTTTAAAGTAGAAGTATGCTGTATTAGTATACTGTATTTTTCTTTGACTTATAATGCTTATTTGAACATTTATGTGATTTTTTGTTGTTGTTTGAGGTATTAATATATTTAATTTTAGGGGATAATAATTATTTTATTTTTCCTGAATTGTTTTATTTATTTATTAATAATTTGATTGTATTTATGGTAAGTTTATTTTTAATTTTCTTGTTTGTTTTGTTTGAATATTTTTTCAGAATTTAATGCAATATTTCATTTCTAAATTTAGTTTTATTGTGTTTAATTTATGGGAATGAAAGTAAAGTTGATACAATTACTATTTGAAATTTCAAAAGTACTAATTAGGAAATATATAAACAATGAAAACTATTGGGGGTGATATTTGAAATATTGAAATCCAATGGGGAAAAACAGATGGTTTTTTACTAAGCCTAGGTTTTGAATTTAAACACTAGTAATTGTTCTGCTTCTGGTTAAGCTTAAGACGATTTAATTATCATTTTTCTGATAAATGAAACATAAGTTTATGCTAAAATGAAAAAATAGTGTGAGATGATACAACAATGAATACAAAATTTGAAGGGGTTTTGGTTCGTTTAGCGCATAACCATTGCCTTGATGTTTGAAGATCATCTTCAACGCTCATTGGGACATGCCATGTTCCATCTTCAGACTCCTGCATCATTCATCAATCATCATCATTATGCAAAGTGCAGACAATAAACTTTAAGATGGACATAGAAATCGAGTGTAGACCTGTATAACAATGGAGTATGGTGGTGGCATATGTAGTGTGAGTCCATCTTCTCTTGAGACAGATATTCGAACCTGCAACATTGAAACCAAATACATATCTTAAGCTTATATATACATTACATACATTACATAGATACAGATTCATATATTATATGTACCTGATGCTTCTCTTTCCAGCTTGGGAAGAAACTATTTCCTAGTAACTGGAAGAGATGGTCTCTCATCTCATCGTTTGTAACTAATAAACACTTACAACTTACAGCAGCGTAAAGCCAATACCTGGAACAATTCGATTTCACAAAACAAATTGTTAACTTTTATGGATCATTTTTTATCAATGCAATGCATAGACTAAGAAAAAAAGAAAAAAAAAAGTACTAATCATCGTTTGAGCCGGGAGGAGTAGCGAATAGAGCACCAGCGTTTTTCCATTTCTCTAGCAATGCTCTGTTTTTAGGGTAAGTGGCTGGACCTCTATTTACACGACTCTTGTGCAGGATCACTAATGGTAACCTTGTCGATGGACTTATTTGTTGACATCTTTGGACAACATTGTTAAGCTAGACCAAGAGATAGGGAATCACATAAGTTTAAAGTAGTCAAGCAATGATCTTGAGGTTGGCATTAGAATGAGAAAGAGTAAAAAATCACCTGGAAGAAGCTGAAATTGCGCTGATTGACTAAGCCCACGTTGGCTCCGTCTATGACTGCATCAAACGGTCCATGTCTTTCCAGCCATTCATGCGACAAATTCGAGTTAGAAAACAAAATCTTTACAACTTTGCTTTAACCATAATCGGCAACGCTTAAGTCACATTCTTATCATCCATGCCAGTGTCAATAGAAGACACTCTCGCAAACCAAGAAATCAATATATATGTCCAACTAATCTAAATCTAACCACAACATCTGATTTTTTGTAGCCATCGTCAACCAAAAAAGACAACCACTCCCCATTATGATATAAACAAACTGAAGAACGGCCCCTCGGAAAAAAAAATATACTTCGCCTACTTCGCTACTGGGCAATACACAACCACAAAGATCAAGGGAACAAAATTAGCGTCGTACTTCTATTTTTAGATGAAAAGGTAATTAAATCAAAAACACAAATAATATCAGGCGATTTTAGATTATCAGGCGATTATGCAGTTCTACATAACTAATATCACATTACATCACATATCTGTCCACATTACATCACTAATAATCAATTAAAACATGGGATTCTAAGAAATTATAAGAGTTTTTTTTTCGGTGTAGGCTTCTGTAGAGAGTTTTATTTTGTTTTGTTGTTGTTTTTATAAGAGACACATGGCAAGCTGAGAAATGTTTTGAGAGGAGTTTTTTTTGAGAGGAGATTAATAGAATTTACAAAATACACGAAAAAATTATTTCCTACAAATTTACATGAAAATATTCTGTAAACAGGTCCTAAGAACTTGAGACATTTAGGCTGTTTGATAGCTCTTAATTTACCATACGATAGACGAAGAGCATCTACTATTTGAATGTAACTATCTCAAATTTTTATATTCTTAGTATACTTACAGAAACAAACTTTGAAATTGTATGTTTTGCTAATTAAAAGTGTCCATGGCTACAAAAAATCCTTTAAATTACAAAGCTAAAAGTATAGAAACTTCTTCATCTTCAAAATATTCAAGAGAACAATTTTAATATCAAAAACTTGAAAATGGAACAATTTTAATATCAAAAACTTGAAAATAACCATTTTATTTTTATTGAGGAGCTAGGAAATTTAAAGATGCGGCGTTTGAAAATGCCAACGAACGTTTTGTTGTTACAAAACCTCCAAGTGTCAAAAACTCAAAAAAAAAACATGAATGATTCTTATATTCTTTCACTGTAATGATCACACTGCTTCACTTGTCTATCCTTTTCTTTGATTGTCCATTTTCCCACTTTGTGTTTTCTTTTTGTTGTTCTTGCTTTGCCAAAGTTTGATTTTTTTCCCTGTCAAGTGCCAACTTCAAGTGTTCGATTTTTTGACCAAACAATTCATTTAGTTTGGCCGTCTACTTAGTGTGTGGTTATTCCTTGCTCTAGAACAGAGACAAAACTATATAAAACACTTCTTCCATTTCATGGTAAAAAATGTTTAAATTATATTTTCTCACTACAAAAATGAGTATTTTTTAAAAAAATTCTTAACTGATTTTAAAAGAAATGATTAAGATTTTTATCTTTTTTAGATCATGAACTGAAAAATCAAATTTCGCTGATTTCGCATTCAAATAACTGTTTAAAATTTTTTTTTACTAATATATTAACAAATTTTAATAGGTTTTTAACTTAAAATTAAATGGACAATTGGTATGTTGGTCAATATCGTGTTAATCTCTTTTAATTTTTAGATGTGAGATCCTAACATAATACAAGTTTTTGGTTAAGTATTTGAGAGTAGGTGTTGAATGATGTAATTGTAGAAAAAAAGAAAAAATCGGACCAAAACTAAACTAAACCGTAATGCCCCGCCTTTTTTGAAAAGCGGTCCAACACTGAACGATTCTCTTCAGTCTTCTTCACCCAACCAATTAATGCGTGGCTTTCTAAAAGCCATATATTACATTTATTAATATCTAATTTTTAATTTAATAAAACTCGATTCTGATTTTGTTGTCTTCACATAAACCAAAGTGTCTTTAAAATTCGATATGTTTATTTTTTTTCCGGAGAACAAAATTTGGGTTAAATTCCAAAATTCTCCCAATTTCTTTTAGATTCTCTAAACAACAAACTCCGATTATTTATTTACATCTCAGAGATTTTTTTTTTAATTTATAATCTCTCAACACACAACAGTATCTCTCAAATTTATTAGGGATACTGTTTTGATCAATTTTATTTTTTGCAGAGATTCTCAATCCTACATTGAGTTTCTGATGTACCCATCAATACACGACGACGATGATCTCCTCACTGCTCTTTGTTTCGATCAAAGGTTCAATTTTTATTCTTCAAATTGTGATCTGTTATTCCTTTTAATCTCTGGGTTTCTTAGGGTTTCCCTAATTTTCAATTCAATTTCGATTGCAATTAGCCAAAATACCAAAAAGTTTTGATTTTGAATACCAAAAGTTTGTGTTTTTTTTGTTATTGTTATTGATTGAGATTGTGTTCTGACTCTGTAGCAATGGAGTAGAAGATCCTTACGCTTATATTCAACCAAATGAGGAAAACATATTTCAGGATTTTGTGTCATCTGGTGTGAATCTGCAGCCACAAGAACAAGAACAAGAACAAGGTTGTAACATTGGAGCTCAATTTGATTCCTTTACTGGGAACCTTGTCTATAATAGTAGCATTGGATCATCACAATTGGATTTGGCTACATCGTATAGTGGAGTTTTGCAGCAAGGGACACATCAAGTTTGTAGCTTTAGAGGGGGAAATGATGATTTAGCACCTCGTGTGATGCATGAACAAGAACAAGTGTCTAGTGGTGTTGTGGAGATCAATTCTTCTTCATCTGTTGGTGCTGTTAAGGAAGAGCTAGAACATTTTGAGGAAGAATGCTCCAGAAAGAGGTAAGCTTTTAAGAAAATCTGAATTGGTTTCAAAAGTCTTGTGGTTTCTGTTGTGTGGTGTGGTGTTGTGTGTTTCTTTAGGTAAAAACTATATGGAGCTGATGGTATTCTCGTCTTGGTCTCCACTAAGATTAGGTCTTGAATTCGATTCTTTGTTAGTTTTTTTGTAGCTTTGATTGCGATCTTGTTTTCTTGGGGAAGCATGTGAGATTATTGAGTGATGCATAAGTATTTGTAGATTTTCTTCGGGTCGTATGGCTTAACCACAAGTTTCCTTGGATGTAAGAACATTTTTATATTACTGCTTCAAGGTGGAAAGTTTTAAACTTGCACTAAGATGTGTGGTCTTGTTGTTTGGTTATCCTCTGTGTTATCTGATGTGATTGGTATATGAATAGGGGACGAACTGGATCATGTAGCAAGCCAGGAACCAAAGCTTGTCGCGAGAAACTGAGAAGGGAAAAGCTAAATGACAGGTATGTTCAGAGCTTTGCCTAATGTGTATGTTATCGATATTGTTTGCACAGTGTTGTGTTGTTTTCTCAGTCTTAGATGAGAAAAATCGGGTGTTTTTTTCAGGTTTATGGATTTGAGCTCTGTTTTGGAGCCAGGCAGGACTCCAAAGACGGATAAATTAGCTATACTTGATGATGCAATCCGGGTCGTGAATCAGCTCAGAGGTGAAGCTCATGAGCTTAAAGAAACCAACCAGAAACTCCTAGAAGAGATCAAGAGTCTGAAGGTTAGTTTCTCACTTTGTCTTTAAGCCTAACCATATCTACGAGGCGGATTTTGACATCGGTTTTTAACTTTCTGGACTAGGCGGAGAAAAATGAACTACGGGAAGAAAAGCTGGTATTGAAGGCGGATAAAGAGAAGATAGAACAACAGTTGAAATCTATGGCGGTTCCATCACCGGGTTTCATGCCCTCGTATCCAGCAGTTTTCCATCCTAATAAAATGGCGATGTACCCGAGTTACGGTTACTATCCAAACATGCCAATGTGGCCACCATACTTACATCCTGCAGACCGAGATACGTCTCATGATCACCTAAAGCAGTCTCCTGCTGCTTAAAATCTTCTTTCTCTTGGTTCATCATTGACCGTAAATTATCAAATCACTTTGGAATTTTTGTTCCTTGAGATGATTCTTTATCAGTAGTTTTGCAGTTAACCATTGAGGGATTAGAGAATTTTATGATTCTTCATTTGTCGAATGTTAAAGCTTATTCTTGGGATGCTATTTTTGAATAAAATTTCTGAGAAAACTTGTGATTTTTTGGTCCCCAATAGATAAATCGAAAATGTACTTTTCCAAATGTAGAGAAATGTGGAAAAATCAGGGATTATTTTGTAAAGTAGTTAAAAAGTTAGGTAGTCCTTCGTGGGTCCTAGTAAGAAGCATCATAGCCAGACGTTTATAACTCATTAATTCCCAGCCGTTGGATTTTTTCCATTCTGTAGCTTCGAAGCAAGGCAAAGCAAACAACCACCCAACTGAATTTTTCTTGTTTGTATAATTTCGATCCAAAAAAGAAACGTAAGGTTATATCTATTTTAGTACTATTATCCATAATTGAAATGTCCCACAAAATTTATTTTCTCAACTCATACATCTGTCTAATCACCATAAACATTTATAACATCACAAAAATAAAAAAATCTGTATACATACACTGAGAGTTTTGTTTTGTTTAAATGGTGTATAATCATTTTCTATTAACAACACAATAAAGAATCAAAAATCTTCTATAAAAAGTACATTATATAGAAATTGTACTTAAGTTTTATTTTACCCGGAAGCAAGTAACCAAAGAGTGGTAAGTGAAGAAATAGCGATAGTGATCCAACAAAGGAAAGCTAAAGCTACAGAGAGTTGATACTTCCAACACTCAGCTTCGAAACTACAACTTCCTAAATCTCCAAAGTATAAAACCGTTATTCCCGCGGAAGACGAAG
This sequence comes from Cardamine occulta, assembly GCA_028015245.1. Classification (NCBI taxonomy): domain Eukaryota; kingdom Viridiplantae; phylum Streptophyta; class Magnoliopsida; order Brassicales; family Brassicaceae; genus Cardamine; species Cardamine occulta. Next base: position 11,233,582 of record CM051371.1, read on the forward strand.
CTCCTGCTAGTGACAATGTCGATGTGACCTAAACCGGAAACACATAAGAAGAGTTGTAAGGTTTTGTGATTCATTTAACTTGAGAGAAAGGGAGAGATAATAGAGAGAGTTTTACTTACCCAATCTCCAACTACGAATAGGCTTACTAAAACCGGGCTAAGAAGTGTTTTCTTTCTTACTAACGCGAAGGTGTCTAGTACCGCAAGACCAAAACTCCATAAGACTTGTAAACCCATTGCTGCTATTAGATAGCTTCAAACCAAAATTTGTAGAGTGTAAGAACAAATAAGCAGTAACAAACACGCGAAAACTTCACATTGTTTACACTCTACTTATTCTTGAGATTGCTATGTTTTTATTGTGTTCAAGATCCTTGCACATCACATAACAAAAGAACCAAGCAGGGCATTCAAATTCATCTTGATCTAGTTTCGTAAAATGTGATCAGAACACACTAAAAATTAAAAAACATAGCTTCTTGAAGTTTGAAACTAAAGAAGAAAAACAACTATCTTCCTCTAAATGGATCCACAATCATAAAGCAATATACAAATCAAGGCACACTAGTCGAAAAACAAGATCTTCTAGGTAACCCCAAAAACTAACTATTCAAAAAGCAGAGATCTTCAAGGCATTTAACCATCAAACTCAATTTAGCAGAGTTCAGAGGTATAAAAAAATTCAAAATTTTGAAGAAACTGTTCTTGGGATTGGATCTATACAATTCCATTTATCTTTCCTCAATTTCAAACTATACTATATCCAAGAACTCAATATCCAAAACCACTGATCAAACAGAGACAAAAAAAGTGAAGGTTTTTTTTACCAAAAAGCAGTGAAGCTGAAGAATCCACCAGAAGTAACCATATAAGAAATCGAACCAGCAGCAAAAACACACTGAGAAATTCTCAAGACAAGACCAGTCAAAGTCCCTGGTGTTCCAGGGATATCTATCATTTCTCTTCCACAAGACTCCCACAAATCAAACACAACCCAAATCGTAAAATTAATATTCTTGTTTACTTCTCCAAGATTGAAAATTCAGAATCCCGCCGCGTAAAAAAACCCAACTTTCTGAAAGCTCAGGCAATTTTTTTTCCGGGTGAGAAAACAAAAAGGTGAGATTTTTGCGGCTCCTCAGGGTACAAAATTGAGGAATCAGAGGAGTAGAATATGGAAAAGTGAAGACTTTTTTTTTTTGGTTGAGTTTTGTTTTTTTTTTCAACAGAGAGGGCACATAGAGAGGAGGAGAGAAGGCGAAGAATAAAGACCAAATGCGTATTTTTATTATTGTTAATTCAAAGGTGGAAATATTTTAAATAGTAAAAATAGCTAATGGGGAAAGTGATGGACAAAATTTTTGTGTATTTTTTTTAATTTCATCTTTGGTCTTTTGCATTGTTGGAAGTTCACTTTTTTCAAATGGGAAATTGTTTTTTTTATTATTTGATTGATTCATTTATATTTTTTATCAGGCTTTTGGTTTTTTATGCTGTTTATAATAATAATAATAATAATAATAATAATAATAATAATAATAATAATTCAGCTTTTGTAATGTTGAACTTTTTTTTTCGTTACTCAGCCAGAATACGTCAAACTCTATTGGCAAACTCAACAGAAAAAAAAACCTCTGGTTTTTATTCATAGCCAAAAGAAAGAAACAAAAAAAAAAACTCACAAATCTTAAAATGAAAAAAAAAAAGAAAAAAAAAAGACAGAGAGATCTCTTGTTTGTTTGAGAAACAAGTAACTTTAAGCCTTATTGGCTTAGTTAGTTTTGTGCTTCTTGGATGGTTTCTTGAACATGCCATGTTTATACTTCATCGTAATGAATAACACCAATGCAGCTACAATTCCAACACCCTGAAAATAAGACACAACAAGTTTCAGTTTCTGAGTTTTTTTTGGTCTGAATTATTGTTTTTCTTAATGTTAATTAATAATTGTTGATTAACTTTTATCATTACCTTAATGAACCTCATGAACAATGTGTTAAACTCGGTTGGTGTGAACAGAGGATTTGAGATTGCTAGTGTAGCAATCTGCAAATACATAACCATCAAGAAGATTATGTCAAAGTAGTGGCTATAAAATTTTTTAATTAGATTTGATTACCTCGTTAAGGTGATCACGCAATTTCTGGCGCGATTCTTCGTTAACAATGGAGCTATATAAGCTCATGGGCACTCCATCATCTGCTGACATTGTCTCGTTCACAAACTGATCATATATTGCAATCGTGTTAGATACTTATATAATCATATATTATGAACTTGTCACAGTTTAAGCCGCGGATCGGGTTGCTTACCGCTCTAAACTTTGTGTAGAAAATGGTGAAATGATCTCTATCAAAATCGCGATTGTAGAAATCGTATAATATTGGGCTCAAAGTTGCTTGGTATACAAGCTATAAGATCAAACCATATGCAAAATTTAGTGATTTGGTTTATTATTTCAATGTCAAACATAAGAGTTAGTAAATTTGTATCTACCAAGAGGCAAGCTCCGAGGTAGGTGTTGAAGATGAAAAAGACCCCTCCAAGTACTTTCACCACTATACCAAGACTAACTATGTACTTGGCCTAAATCATAAGGCACATAAACAAAACATAAGTTCAATTTGTGAATCTCATTCTTTCTGATTAATTAACATTTGGTGTATAGTAAAATGTTCACCTGGTTCTCAAAGAAACCAAGTTTTGGTCTTAATTCCTCGGCAGCTACTCCACCATTAAGATCGAATCCATGAAGCCTTATAAGAAACAAAACAAACATCATGAAAAAAATCATTAGTTTGAAAAGCAAAAATATATATTTTTCGTTAGATCTAATATTTTGATTAATGCTTACTCTCTCAAAGCAGACACGATGAACGCAGATGCGAAGAGAAATCGACCGGCGTGCATAAGATAAGGCATTTTCTCAATCTTTTTACCATATTCAACCACAGATGGTGTTTGTATTTCCTCCATGTTTTCTTGAATAATCATAGCTAGGAAGATTTTTAATCTTATATATCTAGGAATGTGTGTGTATGTTCAAATATATGAGACAAAGGAAGAACCTTTGCTAGGAAAGAAGGTGATGAAGTGCTTGCTTGGACCACCAAGGACAAGAAAAGATGGTAAATGTGGTAGAATACTTGACTATACAAACTATAGGTTATATATATTATATAAAAAGAGGAACTATAATAAACACATTAAACAATGACTGATCTTTATGTCAAAAAATGACTTATTCTTTTAGGATACTACGACTAGTAATATAAAAACTGACTTCCGGATATGTGAAAACAAAAACCGATCCAAATTGGATCTTGATGGTATTTACTATCTATCTTAGAGGAACATAAATAATGACTTGAACGGTAGACTTTTCTTAATGTAGTTTAAAGAAATGTACAGTTATGAAATTGCAGATGCTAAGTTATAAATTTCGATCTACCAGAGTTGACTTGCCTTATAAAATGACCGGAATTCACATTATTCGCAAGTCTAAAACTAACACATAATTATATTTTCAAATGACTACATGATCAAGAAATTTAAATGACTCTAGAAATTTAGTACTACCGATCATGACTACATGAATTATTGTAGCATCATTATTCAAGAATGAAGTTATCAATATGGAAGAGAGATTGAGAGAGGTACGGTTTTGTTCGTTTGTCAAAAGGTGAATTTGAATTTGATATTAAGATCAACACATAAAAATAATAGGAGAATTTGATGTTAAAACTGACTGAATCGTCACATTCACAATTAAAAAAATGGCTTTTGTGACATTTGTCTTAGTCTTAGGCATTGGACACTAGGCTATATAACATACAAGATAACTATGAACACTTGTCTAAATAGTTTACAGCATTCGTAGCTTAGGTGACATAAGAATTGATGGAAAGTAAAATATAAGAGGGAGAAAGAGCAACTCATACAAGGATTTGGCTAAAAACTAAATTAAAGAAAAAGTATAGAGCGAGAGAGAATGAGGAAATAGGAGATGTGTATTTACTTTGAGGAAGAAAAAGATGCAATAATAAAGGGAGGATAACATTTGACGGTAAAATTTATTCTTTGTGAAATTTAGTTTGTGAAAATCGTTAATGTTCGATATAAGAAGTCCACGTTTTTTAACACATGACTACAATAATATCACTACTGTGCATTTTCTTCTAAACTAATCATAAATCAATGAAATGACAAGACACCTAAGACTTAACTATTATTATATCATAATTAACAATCTGTGCATATATACTAGCTTGATTTTTATTTTTTTTCTTTCAAATCCTATATATTAAATTATCGATATAAAGACTTTATATTACGGAGAACTAGAAAAGAACCGATGATATATATGAGAATAGAAACCCACATGTTAATGGAATCCAAATGATACACATTACCTGGACAAGGTAAAAATTCGATAAAAATTAACTACAAAATGTAAGTCTAAAACAATATTCTAGAAGAAAAAATAAAAAAACTTTTGAAAAAGCGGAACACGCCGCGGGAATATGCTATTCGAAGTGATGCAAAACTAACCAATCTGAGAGGGTCGACTTTTGAGAGAGACAATACCACACGAAATACAAAAGTATATGTTGTATTTTGATAGTCCATAATTGCGACATAAATGCCAAAACACTCGATCCCTGAAAAAGAGGACACTAGTAGGGCGAGAGAGAAATCTCGCGAACTCCAAGACGAACATGGGCTTAGTTGCTGAAGGCGGAGGAGCAAATCCTATAACTCTTACTGCTGCGAGGATATGCCACTCGAAGTGGTGCAAGACTAACCGATGCGAGACGGTCGATCTTCGGGAGAAACAATACCACACGAAATACGAAAGTATCTGTTGTATTTTGATAATCCATACTTGCGCCATGAATGTAGAAACACTCGATCCTTGAAAAGGGGGGATACTAGTAGGACGAGAAAGAACTCTCATGAACCCCAAGACAAACGGGGGCTTGGTTGCTGAAGGCGAGGGAGCAAATCCTTGAATTCCTACTCCGTGCAAGCAACCAACTTAGCATATTTCTTCTTGCAGAAGAAAGATATCGTAATTCTCTTCATTTTGAAGGAAATGTTAGGAGATAAAATTATCCTAAGAGATATATTTAGTGAGAGTAACCGAACATGTGAGTATCAGTTTGGTGATGAGACTAGATTCACACCATGAGAGCATGGGAACACCGTAAGGATCTTTTCAATCGTCATATCCAGTCGGAACAGCCATATGCTATTTCCGTCAAACACCAAAACCGATTTCTCCAATTCTTTTGGGGTGTCAGAGAGGTGTAACGAACGGAAAATCCAAACCATATCCCACGAAAAAATAATGGAAAAGAGATTATATAAACACATTCAGTATTATAAATCTTTTTCGTTGGAGATGGGTTATTGACTTTTATGTCACTCCATAATTATATATTTTTAATCAATTAACAAAACAAAATTGGTGTGATTAAATTTCCACTGTATTTTCTGGTCAAAAGTACTTATATAATGATTGATTACTTGGTAGGTTATTAGGTTTTAATTTTGTTTCTTCTGATGATTAGTCGTAATCACTAATCACTTCTGGTTAAATTTGTTTTTATAATCCAAACGATAACAACATATCACGTATGGATCATATGCGGGAGATTGGTTATCATGTGCACACCTCTCTACCATATTATTATTTTAACCATTTTTTTTTTCTTTTGTAAACGTTGACTTCAAATACCCAAACCATGATTCTCAGCTTCTCTAAAGATAGAATTACATTTTCATCAATTTTATAACGAACAAATTAAGGCATTTGTTTAAGACAATTGTGTACGTACAAGCCGGTCTACGTGAACGTGAATGATTGGTCTTTGTTTATTATGAGTAAACCAAACTTTTTCTTCGTCAATGAACAAATTAATCACATTTATTCTTTCTATTTATTTCCGTCATCTTCATTTACAACAGATTCATCAAAACTTTTAATTCTATTACATCTTCATATTCACTTTTGGAACAAGTAAGTATATCCGCCCCTAATCAACATCCGATTCTTGTTTTATGATAAAAAAATAAAAAAGTTACTGTTATGATCCTACGAAAAATTATAAACACAGTTTGTTTTTAGAGTTCTTGGTTTAGTGACCCTCAAGATTCTTGTATATACCATTTATATTTCTCTTTAATGATTTGAGGTTTTTTCAGGTATTCAATTTTGTAGCTAATATTGACATCAAGAATACAATCCAAGGATGTCTAATGTCAAGAACATGATGTGCACAACCTTAACAAAGTCGATGCCAGCCATTGCATTCTTTGGAAGAATGGCATTTGCCTTTGTCTTTTTAATTTCTGCTATCCAAGAGTGAGAAATATTTAAGTGAATCCTCGATTATTCAGTTAGCTTTATACTCGAATCCAACAAGGCTTGATTCTTAGCATCTCTGTTATAGCTATGCTGATCATTTTGGTGATGGTGGGCCTCTTGGGAAGTCATTGGGACCAGCTGTGAACACCATGACCAAATACGGTTCCAAGGCTCTCACCTTTTACACTGTCGCATTCGATGTTCGACTTCTTGAAATCTCACTCATAAGCGCAAAGGCAACGGCAGCTTTATGGTTCATCTTTGGACAATCCATCCCAGCTTACTTCTTGGTAAAATCTTGAGAAAATGTTTTGCTCATTGTTCTTTTTCAAGATTCTAATCTCAAAACATGTTTTTTTGTTGATTCAGCTTGCAACACAAATTCTCTCAACTGTTATTCCTTTTCCTACCAACTTGAATGACTTCACTCAGGTTAAAGCTTTGTTACCACGTAAATCCAAACATTGATCTCATGGATTTAGGATTAATTAACATAGATTGTGATTGATTTGCAGAACTTGACGTTAATCGGTGCGTTGCTCTATTACATTGGATTGAAGCATTCTATCGATAACCTTGACGAGGGAGAGAAGAACAATGAGAATGAGAAGGAGAAAGAGGAGAAGACAAAAGAAGATGATAAGCCCTCATCTTCTAAAGCCAAAGCAAACTGAAAGGGTCTACTTCACAAACGCCATTGCTTTTATCTCACTAGTTCTCATTTTGTCTATTTCCTCCTTCTTTTTTTTTGGTTAAGCAGACGACTCTTTGAGCTTATGGTTACTAACTATTAAAATGATATCAGTTTCGATCCAATATGTGTGTCTGCTGTTATATTCCTGGTCCTTTGCATTGGATTGATGACCTTGTAAAACGTAATATTAATATTGTTAGCTTGCATCCACCAAATTTGAAAAATGACTAAGTACATGAATTCTAAGAAGCAAAGTTGTTAAAGAAAATGTTTAAAGTATTTCAAAGCATATGCAAAAGAAAAGATTATATGCCTTTGAACACACTGACTAAACCAACCTGATTTATGGGTTAGTTTGGTTTTACTTTTTTTTTTTTTTTTTTTTTTTTTGATTTCCAATACAAATTTCTGGAATATAACGTAGGAAAATTCATGAAGTGAAAATGGATACTAGAAATTTAGAACCCATCTCTACTTTGTACTTGGTATATTTACAGGTAAGACAAGCCTATGTTTTGGTAAAATCTAAACGAATTCAGAATATTATGAAGGACATCGAAAATTTAAAAGATATGTAATCAGACACATGACTGTCGTAAGAAAGTATATCTAATGGCTTTCAATTCATTTGAAAAAAAAAAGAGTTTTAAGTGCTAAAGTAACCATTAACAACCAGTTAGAAAAACAACAAGCAATTCAGATCATTAGATGCACAAACAAGAAAAAACAGATAAACAAACAAACATATTATAGAAACTGGTTTGATGATATCAAAGAAGTGAAAATCCTTAAAATGCCAAGGAATGGATTTTTATCCAATTATATGTCTCTCCATACTTTTCTTGTTTCCCGTTGAGCACAAACAGAGACAGATTTTGGGGTCCATAATTCAACAGACTAAACAAAAGGGGCGAAATTGAAGTATATCATAAGTTGTATCCAAGGAGGATAGTATTCAAGACTCGCATGGAGATCAAATCTATAGAGAACAACTGGGAGTGCTGTTACTTTCTTCTCTAACAGCTTTAGATCTCTGATTCTATCCTGTTTTTTCTTTTATTACTAATCGAAAATAAAATGTTGGCAAGAGTAAATTTAGATCCTTCATATGTCTAGGATGACCTTATTTCTATAATTCCTCGGAAATTTTCTTATAATGTATTCTGTTTTGTTCCTTTTCATACACTAGAATTTAAATTCTAACTAGAGCACTATTTCCACTTGAATATGTAATAATTAGAACACATCAATACCGAAAAAATACTTCTTTTCTTTATTATGAATCTTTTAAACAATCCAACAGATATGTTTAATCAGTTTTACATGCAGTCAACATGACTCAGTACTGATCAATTCCTAACTAGGAATTTCTTAAACAATCTTAACATATTTGTTTAATTAGTTTTACACGCAGTTACACGACTTGTCACTGACTAATTCCTAAGTACCCAAACTCACATACACAATAACAGCTGTGTTTTACTTTTTGTTCACTCACCAATAACCCTAACAAGCTTTTTGCTTTAGAACTTGTGAATCTATGCTCTCGATGGCTGAACAAACCTAATGTCCAAGCATTGTATATATAGGCCAGCAACACACTCGTTGTTTGACCTAACTTTTCTAAATCTAGATATATCCGAATCTTCTATTCTTAATTATGCAATATCTTGACTGGTACACCAAGGAAATTTCATTCCTCCAATCGCAGCTTGTCACGTCATCTTTATTCTTGACTTGCTGCTTCACACGTTCGACAGTAATGTGTGTCACACAATTGATCCTTTTTGATCCAACATCTTTGTGCTTTCAGAATCCGTTACGTCCGAACAACACAGGGTTTGTAACAGCCTGATCCGCAAGCTACACAACACACATTGTTACACGATAATTAGAATGTGTTCACAAACTACACTTATTACTTATAGGTCTCAAGAACGCATCTCACGGAATTTGGATTTGACTTGTTCAATTTGCTGCTGGTCAAAATCTGACTTGTAGAAGTTATATGCAGTCCATATGACACCATTCATTCAGAATCTGACATACAAAAACAAATCAAAACAGAGACATAAAAATAATGGGCTTATGAAGAAGTTGATATAAAACAGTCCAAATTCTTCGGTGTCCATACGATGGTTGTGGAAATTGAGATGGATCATTGTAGCAATGGCTTGGTGCATAAGCTATACAATCAAGAGATATATAAGTACTAAAGATTGATTTGGCATGAAACCAAGAAATCTAACTAACACAACTTAAAATAATAAAAGAATTGCATACCATTCTTAATAAAATAATAAATTATATGTAATTAAACAACAAAGAAAATTTCAAATCATCAACTGAAAGGAATATCTAGACTCTAGAGCCTCCTTCTTGCTAAAACAGAGAATTTGATGCCTAAAAAATCATTCAATTACAAAGGGTACTGAAAGAGGAGAAAGAAAACAACATAGTCTTACTCAAGCCAAGCATAGAGGAAGAAAGAGGAGGCAAAGAGAGCTCTTCCAATAGTTTCTACATCAGGGAACCAATCAACTTTTCTTCCCAATTTGTTCATGAATATTTGGAGAGATTTGCTTCATTGGACTTGATTTTTGACTTTTTTTACGGTCTAGAAAATCAAATAATCTCGCCGTGCAAGCACGTAAGGATCGTATCCACGAGAGACAATAGATTTAGACTCACTAACAATGTAAGATTCTAATTTAATCTAAGGCGAAAAGGTTTTTGGTTTTGAAAACAAGTTTTTGAAACTAAAGAAGGCGGAAAATAAACAAAACACGGTTTTAAAATTTTAATAAAGATAAAGACGAACTCCCGGAAATAAAGTGGATGGATAGTGTAATCAATCACTAATCAATGGAGCTTAATTCAACTTCTTAAAGCTAATTCATAGGTTCTAGACACTTAATCTATACTAATCCACTTTCGTGGCACTAATACTTTCACTAATCACTTAGTAATCAATAACTATCGTTAGCTACTAAATCAGCAATGAGCATTACCAATAAGTCTAAGTTACCTCTTAGTTCCTTAATCAACTATTCTCATAAGCAAGCTAAGTGCATTAGTATTTTGGTTCAAGCATTTTAACAAACACCTTGTGAGCATGAAAATGTCTAAGTCCTAGACTATCAATTTCTTGACTAATCTAACATCAATAACACCTACTGAGCATGGATTTATCAAATTACAAACCTAAGCTCCACTAATCAATGACTAATCACCCTAGATCCACATTCCCAAGAGCTCTAAAAAGACTACTCAACCATCAACATGAAAACACAAATCCAAGAGTTTAAGCTTTGAGAAATCATGTTGCTAAGATGAAAAATAGGAAAGATCTTTAAAAAAATCAAGCTTTGATAGATGGAAATAAGAAAATCATACAATGTCTCAAGGAAAATCCCAAAGTGGCTAATCAAAGATCCCTAAAACAAAAAGCATCCCTTCATTAGGTTTTTCTTAGGCTATTTATAGTAAAAAGACTTGGTTAACATGTAATAAACTAAGTCAAACCCGGAACAAACCGGTCAACATATAAAAGATTCATAAGATTCCTAACTCCATCGGTTGCATCATGGCCACTGCGTTTGACCACTGTTTCTCACCGGTCTGACTTCAACCGCTACAAATGCCCACTAAGCTCAATCGTCCTCACTTAAACCGCTACAACTGGTCGCTGAACTTCCCAGAAATTCCTCAGCAACTACGTCTCGACCAGGCTTTGACCACTATGAGTGACCGCAATTGCTCACTGGTCTGACTTATACAACTACGGCTCACCGCTGACCTCCACCGACTGCTCCATTGCCACTACGTCTGACCGCTGCACTTCCCAGGAATCTTCAGCAACTACATCGCGACCAGGCTTTGACCGCTATGAGTGACCGGTGACCTCCATCAGTTGCATCGTGCCGCTACACGACCTCTGTGATTTACTTCCTTCATCAAATCCACTTAAATGATCCTTTTTTACTCCTTTGACCATCATTTTGTCCATTCTTCTTCATAACCTACAAGATACCAATGCATATGCAAATGTGCAACTAAATCCCTACATGAGTTATGAAAATGATTCAAAAGTGAGGCAAAAGATAACTATAAACATGGTGAAATCGATAGATATCAATTCTCCCAAACTTATCTCTTGCTTGTCCGCAAGCAAACAACAAGAACAAACCGGGAGAAAGGTTTTGATGGTGGGGATTCATAACCATTAAAAGATCGCAAGCTATCAACATCACAACTCCAAGATAATAAGTCAAGCAACACAAGATCAAATCTCTAATCAACCATCCTCTTCACATTTATCGCAACTCCTAGTTTTTTACTTTAAGACAGAACTCAAAAAATCCACAAACAATCATGCTTATCAACTCTTTAACATTCAATTAGTGGGGATGGCATGTAGTCTCGCTAAGGGAGTGTCAATCGCTATCAATCAGCTCGGTAAGAAGGGTTAGAAAAAGGTGGCTTATCACAAGTAGTGGGTTTCTCTCCAACAAACGAGGAATGCATGACATTAGGCAAAAGCTATCTAAGAAAGAAAATAATCTATGCATCCAAGTTCAACCTCCATTGTTCTATCCAATCCTAGGCCTTTAATATCTAAGTCAACCCCATTCCCAACCTAGATTCTAGAGACTTCAAACCTACAAATCTTTTCTTTTTAAATCTCCACCATCCTAAAACCATTTTCATTCCTCTTACTTAGCTCTCTTAGGGAAGTTTGTTTTCTTTTCAAACCAATGACTCGCTTTTTCTATTCTCCTTGATTTCTCTATTTTCATTCTCTTATTTTCTTATCAAGATTTATTTCTTTTCATATCTTTCTTTTAGAGGAAGCTTCAAGGCACACCTTTTTTATTTATTTTTTTTTTTTTTTTAGAGCCATAACTTATTTTCATATTCAATCCCTAGAGCTTTTTTTCTATCCATTTCTCGCCATCTTTTCTTTCTTCGTTTCTTTTATTTACTCTCTCCAACACCTATTCTAAGTCAATAACAAGACTATCTATTCTTTTTTTTATTCTCAACCTAGATGCTAGCTCTTAATATTATAGATTCTAGCTCATAATGGAGGTCAAGCCTTGTCTTTCCGATACTCTCAAGATTTTGCCCATGTATGCATTATCAAAATGAAAAAGGCCTCACTCAAGCAAATCAGCAAAAGCTAGAAAGAATGGTTTAGGTAAAGGGTGGGGAACCATCTTTAAAGTGAAGATGGCCATCCGATTTAACAAGAGTGGCAAAAAGGATAAGAAAAATCGGATGTTTCAATGAAAGACCATGAAAGCGAATTTTGAGCCCCTAAGCGAGATGATTAAGTCCAAATTAAGTTCTACTAGATAGAGTTGAAAGCAATCAAGCTAGCTTTAATCAAGATTCTAAACTTTGAGCGAAGACATCAAAGTGTAAAGGTTTAAGTCTTTCGAGATCGATTAAGCATTACAAGAGTATTATCAAGGTGGTCACATTTTAAGCTAAGCAAAGATCTTTCCATGATGAGTTTAATCATTATCCCCTATGCAAATGCTAATGCAATCCTATATGCTTCTAGACTCAATTCTTAATGGCAAAATGAAATGCAAAACTATATGGAAATGTTTTTGGTTTTTGGTTTTTTTTTTTCGATTTTTAAATTTTTTTTGGCTTTTTCAATGCACATAAATAAATGCATGAGACTCAAAGAATGGAAAATCAAAAGAAAATACAACATTAGATACCAAGCCTCTCCCCCAAACTTATTTCGCAATGTCTCGGTGCAAGAATAAACTTGAGGAAGAGACTAACAAAAGACACAAAAAATGCAAAATAGAAGTATTTACAAAGGAAGTGAAAGGTACCTAATACCAAGAGTCGAATTGGAATGAGTAGGATTCATTACTTGAAGTAGGGAGTGGTGGTGTTGGTGATCGGGTCCTCTCCGCTTCTTTTGTCGGCGTTCGTAGGAGGAAGCATGAGGAGGTTCTCGGTGTTGAAGGCTCGGCATACCATGGAAAAAGTGTCTCTCCTCCGTTGCTTCCTCCATTGGCATTCTCTCATCCTCTTCTCTAGCCACCTCCTCATGAGTAACTTGGTCTGCTACTGAGTCGACTACCTCTTCAGGCCTTGGGTTCAAGCAACCGGTACCAGAAAGCTTGTCTTTTTGATTCTTCACCTCTTGGTTCAATATCTTCACTTGGTTCACCACCTTCTTTAAAGACTGTTCTTGCCACTTAATGAACCTTTGGAGCAAGTGAATGTGCTCATGGGCTTTCCAAAGTGCCGGTTCATGGATAGGCTCATCCCAAGGTTGAAATTCATACCGGGCACTACCATAGACCGGGTTAGGTGAAGCACTTTCTTCCGATGGACCTGCATCATCGTTTTTTATACCAAGCTTTCTCGGCTTGCTAATGGTCTTGAGAGTGACGTCTCTTGCTGCGTTAAACCAATGTTCTTGCCCATGTCGAAACTCTAGACTCTCTCTTGCCCTAAGGGAAGTAAGGTCCAGGTTTGGCAACAATATCTTCTTTTGCACGGGGCCCGTGTAGTGGAATCGGTAAGCATATAAGTCATTGATGGAGCCTCCCAAGTAGTGTGTTTGGTTGAGGTAGTAGATGTCTATCCTTGTATAGTCGATCATAGGTCCGGATAAGTCTACTCCCAAAGCCATAAATATCGGTGTCAAAAACTCTCCAAAGCTACATTGCGGTGTCTTATCTTTTATGTCCCAACACCATTGGCGGCAAAGGAAGATGGCACAGAAAAAATGCTCCACCATACTCACGTTATCTTTATTAGCATGGATGTCACGATATCCATCTAAGAATGGTTTGATACCAACGGCAAGAAGTGCCAACTCGTTATTTTTAATCAACCTCGTTTCTCTTCGTGCATACAATGTGTGGGTGAGAATCTTGTGTGCATAGCGTAGCGCGGGGTTGCGAATGTGTGAGGACTTTGTATTTGCTCCATTGTATTTTCCACATCTAATAATGTCTCAACACTTCTCGTAATCGGCTTCCGGGACATCGAGTGTACTATGATTGCCCCTTTGTAATCCATAAAGCTCACTCAAATCCCCAAAAGTCATGGAGTACGTTTTCCCCCTTAGGCGAAACTCAATTTCCGTCTTATCTTCATCTTTTTCATTGATTGTTCGGGGCTTTAACGAGGCAAAAAATTCCTTGGTGAGCTCTTCATATGTTGGGTGAACCGTGCTAACAAGCCTCAAAAGATCCATGTTGTAGAGGATTGCTTCCACGTCGTCTAAGAGTCCCGCTTGGCTAAGAAAGTCTGGATCGGGGAAGCGAGTGCCTATGAATTTGATCTTCTTGAACCTTGCCATGTATTGGGAGTAATTTGATCTTCTTGAACCTTGCCATGTATCTAGACACCCTTGCCTTAGCCTTGTGTTTCTCAGTGGCTTTTGGAAGACTATCACTGTAACATCCGTATTTCTTTTAATTGGGGTTTCATTAGAGTATTTAAAAGTTAAAGGCTGCGTTGATTAAATCAGTTTTTCCTGCTGGGTTTAATTGATAGTTTAAAGAGTTGTGGAGCTGAATTGGGAAGACTGAAAAGTTTAGAGAGTTAAGAGAAATTTTAGAGGATAAAACGCTAAACCTATTTAAACCCTAAAATTTGCAGAAACCCTAATAATTTCTCATAATTTTCGTGGCCATCTTCAAGGGGAGAAAGAGAGAGGCTAAGTGTGGCTGAAAGAAAAAAAGGAAAGTTTCTTAAAAAGCAAAGTGTCATCAAGGAAATCATCGTGAGCAAAGGTGAGTGCTTGTGTGTTAGACTGTGGTTAATCTGAGGACTTGGAGTGGTCCTCGTTTCTGTGGTTCTTGTTGTTGGTTCATTAGGAGTAATGAATGTTTATAGTTGTTATTTATGGCATGTGTTGCTAGTTGATATGATTGTGATTGTTGATTGCTGACATAGGTGAATGTTAGCTGTGTGTAGTTGTTGCCTCATTCAGTATCTTTTATACTGAGGCATCTCGTTATGTGATGCAGGTAAGGAATGAGTTTTGCTGGAGCTCGTGCGACCAAGGCTGTGGAGTGGATGACATGACTAGTTTGTTGGTTTATTTATTATTTTATTTATTGGTTGGTTTGAATACTATTTGCTTCCGCTAAGTTGTTTGTTTGATGTTGACTGGTGTTTGGAATAAATTAATTGGAGTTTAATTTATTCAGTTAAGTTGTTAGAAAATTTTAAAAATAGCTGGTTTATCTGTTGTTGAACCGTTCCGCTTTAGTAGATTCTGGGACGGGGTGTTTCAATCACTATCACCCTCGGTTTCACTTCGAGATTCGCCCAACTCCTCAAAATCAATATCATCATCGTCAAAGGTTTTCTCAACTATCTCTTTATCCTTTGTCTTTCCTTTGCTCTTATTCTTCCTTTTCTTTGTGCTTGAGTCAACCGTTCATTTTGCTTTCGACATTGTTAATCTACAAAACAATGTTTTAACACTTTGGAAAAAGGTAAGTAAGGCTCGTGTGAAGCCACATTGTTGCTAATTCCCAAAGCGTGAACTCATTAAACATGTAGATCATAGTAGGAACGATATAAAGCTTTGAACACCTAACAAGCAACATCAAAGAGCAATTGATCGCAAACTAAGCAATTCATCAACAATTCTCATAAATCATCACCAAAGCGTTTTTAAAGTTGTTAGTCACTTAAGAAGTCTCTCAAAACAACATCTTCTATCTCGTGAAACCACAGTCCCGAACTTCCCGTAAAAAAAATTTTTTTTTTTTTTTCGTGCGATTGGAAACAAACGTTTTGCCAATCAAACACAAATTCAAGTAAGCTGTGGCGATTTGAAGTAGTGAAAGTCATCTAACTCATAACTATGATTCAATTTCCACTTTGAAGCAAGGTAAAACAAGAATCTAAGTTTTACCCAAAAAGAAACAATTTTTT
The DNA here is from genome assembly GCA_028015245.1 of Cardamine occulta. Taxonomy (NCBI): domain Eukaryota; kingdom Viridiplantae; phylum Streptophyta; class Magnoliopsida; order Brassicales; family Brassicaceae; genus Cardamine; species Cardamine occulta. The sequence continues at coordinate 11,249,579 of CM051371.1, forward strand.
TAGAGATGAATACCTTAAAATCGATTTGGAGAACCACGAAATAGGGAAGTTGAGGCAGTGATTACACAAGAGATACACTTAAAAGATGAATTCAGGTTCGAAAAGCTTTGAAAACGGTGAAAATTTAAGAGATTTCTAAGAGCTTTGGTGAGTTTGGCGTGAAAAACAAAGAAAAATGGAGAAGAAGACCGCATGGAGAAGGAAAAAAGGGGAGAAAACCGGTCCGGTTTAATTTAATTGAACCGATTTTAACTGAAAATTCAATTCAGAAGACTTACCTGGCCATATACCGGTTAGCTTATAACCACTGCGTTTGACCGCTGAAGCTCACCGGTCTGCCTTCGACCACGGCGTTCGACCGCTTAAGCTCACTGGTCTTCGTTAGACCGATGTGTTCAACCGCAATGTGCCATCGACCTCGCTTAGACCACCAAAGATGACCATTGTCAAAAAAATTTATGATTTTTCGTACCGGCCAACAAAAGGCTGCTACAGATGACCGCTGGGACCCATCGATTGTTGTGTGACCGCTACATGTCCTCGTTTGGGTTCCGGGAAAGTCTTGTGGTCTTCGTAGCGACCTACCTTAAAAGTCCTATGATCTCTTTTTTTCTTAAGAGATCCTAGTATATACAAAGATAATCATGAGATTGCCTCTCAAGTGCGCTCATTTAACGTCATGAGCTCGATTTGCGTCGATGTTTAGGCGGATGGGGGATCCGAGAGATATGCCATGGTACCCTCTCTTGACAAAACACTTACCAAGTAAGGCTTCACTCTTTGACCGTTAACCACAAACTTGTTTCCATCTTTGTTCTTCAACACAATAGCACCGTAAGGCCGAACTTCTCTAATCACGAAAGGCCTCGACCAACGTGACTTGAGTTTTTCGGAAAAGAGCTTCAATCGAGAGTTAAACAATAGAACCTCATCACCAGCCTTGAAGTCTCTAGGAACTATCTTCTTATCATGTAAAGCTTTTGTTTGCTCTTTATAGATCTTCGAGCTTTCGTAGACTCCAAGCCTTATCTCATCAAGCTCATTCAATTTTACCAAACGCTTCTCTTATGCGGTCTTGATATCAAAGTTTAGTAACTTGGTTGCCCACATCGCTTTGCATTCGAGCTCAACCGGTAGATGGCAAGTTTTCCCGTAGAGAAGGTTGAATGGAGTAGTGCCTATTGGAGTCTTGTAAGCTATGCGAGAAGCCCATAACGCATCATCAACGTTTATCGACCAAACTTTCCAAGTGGTGCTAACCGTCTTCTCTAGGATGGCTTTGATTTTGCGGTTTGAGAGCTCCACTTGACCACAAGTTTGTGGATGGTATAGAGTAGCAACTTTATGCTTCACTCCATGCTTTTTAAGGAGGCTTTCAAACACTTTGTTGATAAAATGCTTCCCTCCATCACTTATAACAACCCTTGGGATCCCAAACGTGGGAAGATTATGGTCTTGACCAATTTCAACACGACCTTTGCATCATTTGTAGGAATCGCAAGAGCTTCTACCCACTTGGAGACGTAATCAACCGCTATAAAGATGTATTGATTTCCATAAGAAGAAGGAAATGGCCCCATAAAGTCTATTCTCCATACATCAAATATCTCAACCTCGAAGATCGGGTTTTGGGGAGTCTCATTCCTTTTACTTATGTTTCCTTTTCTTTGACAAGCATCGCACCTTGACATGAACTCTAATGCATCCTTAAACATTATCGGCCACCAAAACCCCGTTTGAAGCGCGTTTTGGACTATCCTGAATGTGGCAAAATGTCCTCCGATCGATGAACCATGACATAGCAACAAGATACCTTTAGCTTCTTCTTTGGTAACACACCTTCGGTAAAAGTTATCCTTGCAAAGAGTGTACAAATACGGTTCATCCCAATAAAAAGTGTTTACATCTTTGAAGAATTTCTTCCTTTGATAACTGTCTAGATTAGGTGGTTCCTTCCCGAAAGCCAAATAGTTAACCAAATCCACATACCAAGGTCCATCTTCTTTCAAGGCCTTGGCTTCTTTGAACTTCTTATAGGTCTCATGTGTTGACTCAAGGGGTTGGATAGCATATAGTTCTTCTTCGGGAAGAGAGTCATCAAGTGGAACATCATCAACAATCCTCAATCTAGAGAGGTGATCCGCAACGCGATTCTCAATCCCTTTTTTGTCCTTGATTTCTAAGTCAAATTCTTGAAGCAACATTACCCATCTCAACAACCAAGGCTTAGCATCCTTCTTGGCCAAAAGATGTCTCAATGCCACATGATCCGTGTGAACGATAACTTTAGACCCGACTAAGTATGATCTAAACTTCTCGAATGCGAACACTATAGCAAGTAGTTCCTTCTCCGTCGTAGCATATTTCACGTGTGCATCATCGAGGGTTCTACTCGCGTAGTAGATCACATGAAGTTTCTTATCTTTCCTTTGGCAAAGTACCGCACCAACCGCATAGTCACTTGCGTCACACATGATCTCAAAAGGCAAATCCCAGTTCGGTGCTTGTACTATAGGCACGCTCACCAATTCATTCTTAATCGTCTCAAATGCTTCGAGGCACTCATCATCAAACACAAAGGTGAATTCCTTGCACAACAACCATGTAAGTGGTGTAGCAATCTTCGAGAAATCTTTTATGAATCTTCTATAGAAACCCGCATGACCCAAGAAGCTTCTAATTTCCTTTACTGTGTTTGGAGGTGCCAAGCTTCTAATCACATCGGTCTTTGCTTTATCCACTTCAATTCCCCTCTTGGAGATCTTATGTCCCAAAACAATACCTTTTTTGACCATAAAATGGCACTTCTCCCAATTCAAAACAAGGTTCGTCTCTTCACACCGCGCCAATATCCTACAAAGATTAGCAAGAAAAGACACAAAAGGATCTCCATATACGGAGAAGTCATCCATAAATACTTTAACTACATTCTCTATTAGGTCCGAGAAGATCGACATCATGCACCTTTAAAATGTTGCGGGTGCGTTACATAACCCAAATGGCATCCTTCGATATGCAAAGTACCATTTGGGCATGTAAATGTCGTTTTCTCTTGATCGTTTGGGTGAATGGGAATTTGAAAGAATCCCGAATAACCATCAAGAAAGCAATAATGAGTATGGTTCACTAACCTTTCTAACATTTGGTCTATGAATGGTAATGGGAAGTGGTATTTCCTAGACGCGGCATTTAATTTCCAGTAATCTATACACATCCTATGTCCCGTTATGGTTCTCGTAGGGATCAATTCATCTTTATCGTTCTTAATTACCTTGACTCCACCTTTTTTCGGTACGACTTGTACCGGGGAAACCCATGTGCTATCCAAAATTGGGTAAATTATCCCCGCATCCAAGAGATTGAGGATCTCTTTCCGAACAACATCTCTAAGGTTCGGGTTTAACCGCCTTTGATGCTCAATGGAAGTCATACACTCATTCTCAACGTGGATCCTATGCACACAAAGGGTTTCCGAGATTTTTTTAATATCATCTAGTGAATAACCTATGACTTTCCTAAACTTTTTCAATTCTACTAAAAGGGTGGAAGTCTCAAGATCACTAAGTTCATCATTAATAATAACCGGATAGGTAGAGTTTGTTCCAAGAAATGCGTACCTTAGCCCTTTTGGGAGTGGCTTGAGTTTAACCTTTGGAGCTTTGAGTTCACTCCAATCACCATTTATGCTAGCTCCATCAACCGTATCTTCGGTTTTGACCGCACTCATGCTCCACCAAAGGTGAAGAATCCAACTTTCTCTTTATGTGCCTTGTGTGAGTCTAAAATCTTCTCATAACCCACATTGTCCTCTTTTAGCAACCCAAATGGTCCTTTTCTTACCATCAAAGCACTTTATAGAGACTCTTCTATATCTAATTCTTCCAAAAATTCATCCGCTAGCTCATCTAATGTCTCTACATAAAATACTTGACCATCAATACTTGGCTTCTTCATGATCTTCTTGATGTCAAAATTAAGAGTCTCATCACCTAAATGCAAATCAACCTTCCCTCTCTTAACATCAATCATAGCTCCAACGGTTGCTAAGAATGGTCTTCCAAAAATCAAAGGGTCTTGTGGTTCCTCATCCATCTCTATCACTACGAAGTCAGTTAGGATCTCAAAGTTCTCAATAACTACGGGTATATCTTCTAGTAGACCTATTGGAAACCTAACCGACTTGTCCGCTAACACAAGAGATATATGACACGGTTTGAAGCGCGTGAAGCCAAGACATCTTGCAACCGTGAGTGGCATCAAGCTCACACTAGCCCCAAGATCAACTAAACACCTAATAAAAGCTAGAGGTCCTAAAAAACAAGGGAGAGTGAAACTCCCAGGATCTTCAAACTTCTTAGTGATGGTCTTCCTTTGAATGATGGCACTACATTCATGGGTGAGAACTACCATACCCTCTAGAGCCTTTGCTTTCTCTTTAACCGCATCTTTGAGGAATTTTTTGTAGTGAGGTATTAACCAAAAAGCTTCGATGATGGGCATTGTAACCTTGACCTTACTCATTTGCTTATCAAATAGTGCTTTATACTTCTCCATCAATTATTTCTTGAACCGATCCAGAAAAGAAAGTTTGGGTTCATAAGGAGGAGGCACAAATGGAGTCTTCTCTTTCTTCTCTTTGGTCAAAACTTTACCTAACTCAACATCATCTTCAATTTCAATGACACCCTCCCCTTTCTTTGAACCAATGCCCTTATTGGGTATACTATGTGGGAGTTCTCTAGATGGAAGTTCTTTACCACTCTTAAGTGTAATGGCGTGGATATATTCTTTGGGGTTCGGCTCTGGCTTTCCGAGAAGGGATCCCATCGGCCTCTTGGAGGTTAAACCTACAAGTGCCACTTGGTTATCCAATGACTTCACATGGAAGGTTAAGTGTTCGAACTTATTATTCAAATCATTGTAGGCACCATCCATCTTGGAATTCATACCATCTATTCTAGAATTCATCCTTGTGGTTACCGCATCAATCCTCTTGCCTATTTCAAGGTTTCCCTTGGTTTGTCCTTCAAGTAGTTGTTTGAGGAGGTTCTCGGTAGAGTTTTGGTTTGGTGGGGGTGGTTGGGTTGGAGAAAAATAAGGTTGGGTGGGATTGTTAAATTGGTGCTTTGGTTGGTAGGTGACTTGTGGGTTTGTATTTTGGTAGTTGGGTTGGGGTTTTATAGGTGGGTAGGTTTGTGGGTTTGCATTTTGGTAGTTGGGTTGGGGTTTTATAGGTGGATAGGTTTGGTCATTGGGGTTCTCAACATTCGGGTTCCTATAGAAAAAGTTGGGATGATTTCTATAGTTGGGGTTAAATCTTTTGTTGTAACCTTGATTTCCTCCAACATAGTTCACCTCCTCATGTTCATCCCCACAACCATCGCTTCCGGTCTCTTGATTGCATGGGTATACCTCGCCGCCACTAACAAAATTCACCGAGCGTTGAGAGACTTAAAGCAACTAATCTAGTTTCTCGTTAAGTGCTTTAATCTCCTTGCTTTGGTGATCATTCATGTTGCCACTCTTGAGGTCCGATCATGGTCCTCTCTGTAGTTCCCATTGCTTTGCGCGAGGTTCTCAACCAATGTCAATCCACACTCTGCATCTTGCCTTAGAAAGTTACCGTTGCTCGCGGTATCAAAGAGCATCCTAATTTTGGGCAAGACACCGCGATAGAGGGTACTTAAAAGACTCTCCTTACAGAAGCCGTGATGTGGACATTGAGTAGTAAAACCCTTGAAGCACTCCCAAGCCTCACAAAAGCTTTCATTTTTGCGTTGTGAAAAGCTCGATATCCCATTCCTTAATCGAGCTGTACGAGAGGTAGAGAAGAACTTAGCAAGGAATACTCTCTTGCATTAGTCCCATGAAGTGATAGGGTTGTGCCGTAGATTTTTCTCCCATAGATGAGCCTTGTCGCCCAATGAGAATGGGAAGAGGCGGAGTTTGAAAGCATCTTCCGAGATCCCATTAATTCGTACCTTACCACAAAACCGGTTGAATTGGTCTAGATGATTAAGAGGATCCTCCATTGCAAGCCCATGAAACTTTGAACTTTTGACCATATTGATCAAGCTTGCCTTTATCTCGAAATTATTGTTCTCAACGGGAGGCGGACGGATTCCGGTTCTATGGCCATGTATGTTTGGCTTTTCATATGCACCAATGACCAAAGCGGGTCTTGGAGCACGTTGAGGTGGATTCTTTTGTGGAGGGTTTTACCCTTGACCATTACCATTTCCTTGACCTTGTCCAACTCTTTCTTCAATATGAACACCTTCAAAACCCGGAGGAGCAAACTCGTCATCCATTCCTAAACGTCTAACGTGTTCTACCCGTTCTCTTGCCGCTCTACGTGTATCTCTCTCGAAGTGGCGAATGTCGTCTACTCAATTAACCAAGTGTTGTGTACCATGACTTCTCAAGTTCATATACCTATAACATTCACAAGAAAAATCAAAGAGTGAAGGTTAATGTCAATAATGAAATAAAAATAAAGTCTTAGTCTCAAATCTAATCCAAATCTTAATGGTTAAACGCTATTGTCCCCGGCAACAGCGCCAATTTGATTTTTGACTTTTTTACGGTCTAAAAAATCAAATAACCTCGTCGTGCAAGCACGTAAAGATCATATCCACGAGAGACAATAGGTTTAGACTCACTAAAAATGCAAGGTTTTAATTTAATTTAAAGCGGAAAGGTTTTTGGTTTTGAAAACAAGTTTTTGAAACTAAAGAAGGTGGGAAATAAACAAAACACGGTTTTAAAATTTTAATAAAGATAAAGACAAACTCCCAGGAATAAAGTGGATGGATAGTGTAATCAATCACTAATCAATGGAGCTTAATTCAATTTCTTGAAGCTAATCCATATGTTCTAGACACTTAATCTATACTAATCCACTTTCCACTTTCGTGGCACTAATACCTTCACTAATCACTTAGTAATCAATAATTATCGTTAGCTACTAAATGATCAATGAGCATTACTACTAAGTCTAACTTACCTCTTAGTTTCTTAATCAACTATTCTCATAGGCTAAGCAAGCTAAGTGCATTAGTATTTTGGTTCAAGCATTTTAACAAATACCTTGTGAGCATGAAAATGCCTAAGTCCTAGACTATCAATTTCTTGACTAACCTAGCATTAATAACACCTACTGAGCATGGATTTATCAAATTACAAATTTAAGCTATACTAATCAATGACTAATCACCCTAGATCTACATTCCTAAGAGTTCTAAAAAGACTACTCAACCATAACATGAAAACACAAATCTAAGAGTTTAAACTTTGCGAAATCATGTTGCTAAGATGAAAAATAGGAAAGATCTTTAAAGAAATCAAGCTTTGATAGATGGAAATAAGAAAATTATACAATGTCTCAAGAAAAATCCCAAAGTGGCTAATCAAATATCCCTAAAACAAAAGCATCCCTTAGTTAGGTTTTTCTTAGGCTATTTATAGTAAAAAGACTTGGTTAACATGTAATAAACCAAGTCAAACTCGAAACAAACCGGTCAACATATAAAAGATTCATAAGATTTCTAACTCCATCGGTTGCATCATGGCCGCTGCGTTTGACCGCTGTTGCTCACCGGTCTGACTTCAACTGCTACAAATGCCCGCTAAGCTTCATCGTCCTCACTTAAACCGCTACAACTGGTCGCTGAACTTCCCAGGAATTCCTCAGCAACTACTTCCCGACCAGGCTTTGATCGCTACGAGTGACCGCTATTGCTCACTGGTCTGACTTATACCGCTATGGCTCACCGCTGACCTCCACCGACTGCTCCATTGCCGCTACGTTTGACCGCTGCACTTCCCAAGAATCTTCAGCAACTACGTCGCGACCAGGCTTTGACCGCTACGAGTGACTGGTGACCTCCATCGATTGCATCATGCCGCTACACGACCTCTGTGATTCACTTCCTTCATCAAATCCACTCAAATGATCTTTTTTTACTCCTTTGACCATCATTTTGTCCATTCCTCTTCATAACCTACAAGATACCAATGCATATGCAAATGTGCAACTAAATCCCTACATGAGTTATGAAAATGATTCAAAAGTGAGGCAAAAGATGACTACAAAGATGGTGAAATCGATAGATATCAGGACTGAATAAAAAGAGGGGGGAGAGATGTATTGTTTCATTGTTCTAAAACGAAAAATAAAGAAGAGTTCAAACAGTTTTTATATATATTTTATTTGTTTTGACTGAGTAAACAAAATTTTCTAATAAAAATGTGTAAACCGGCTTTTACTTATTTGTTTCGGTTGTAATCTTTTAAATTCTAAAACGAAAAATAAAAAACAGCTCAAACAGTTTATATATATATATTTATTTATTTTATTTATTTTGACTAATTAAACAAAATTTTCTAATAAAAATGTGTGAACCGACTTTTATTTTTTTCTTTCAGTTGTAGTCTTTTAAATTCTAAAACAAAAAATAAAGAACAGCTCAAACAGTTTATATATATATATATATATTCATTTTATTTGTTTTGATTGAGTAAATAAAATTTTCTAATAAAAATGTGTAAACTGATTTTTATTTTTTTCTTTCTGTTGTAGTTTTTTAAATTTTCAGGACCAGCTCTGATTGTAATTGTAGGCAAACGTACCAAATTAATCTATTGGATGAGTTATACAAGTCATGCCAATGATAACGCCACAACCAACCTACCGACTTTATCACGTTTGACGTCAAAGATAATTAATTTCTTGATTAATTGTTCCTGTTTTAATATTTTTAGCGATAAATGTAGTAGTACTCATTTGTCAATAAATTTGACTTAGTGGCAGATTCAAATATTAAAATAAGGGAATATCGCATAACTCTCTCTATGACAACTTCAACAAAGGTTTCTCTAACAGAATAACATAGACAACGCCATTAAAATCAACTTTAGTTACATGTATAATTTTTGCAGAGATATTACAAGGAAAAGTATAATGAATAATAAAAATGAGAAGTAGTCAAAAACTCAAAAGTCTGGCAGTGGCATGAAGTATCAGTTACACCAAGTCCATTGGATCCTACTTCAACTGGTCCCATTTCTCAACTTCGGTTCCTCCGTTGCTTTCTCAATTCTTTCATATTTAACATCATTTTTTTTTTTTTGGGAAGCAGCAAACCAGAAAGAAAAAAAATTGAAAATATAGGGTGTATTAGCAGATAGGATAGTTTTTTTTTTTTAAATTAGGATAAAAAAGTCATTTACTATTTACAATTGTAAAAGTGTATTATTTCACTGTTTGATACTGTTTAAATTACGAAAATGCATACCACTTTTTAGCATAATTACATGCATGCCATTATTATTTTTTTTTTTCTTACGTTTCTTCTTTTTCTTTATCTCTCTCTTTTTTTTTCTTTCAAATTTTATTTCATATATTGTCTCACAAATAAAATATCAAAAAACTTTAAAACAAACTTTTATTTTTAAAAATCTTTTTTGTGAATCTAACAAGATACATTTTATACATATTTACAACAAAAAATCCCCATATATAATATCTATGTACACTATCTCTATACACCGTCTTTGTATACTATCTCCCGTACACCATCATAACCACCATCTTATACTTTCTCCGTTTCAAAATATAAGACGTTTTGCTTTAAAACAAGCATATTAAGAAATTACTTTTACTTTTAAAAAGTATTATTTAATATATAAACAAAACTAATTTAATCAATTATAAAAAAATTATAAATTATTATTGGTCACACAATATTCAATAAAGTAAAAAGTTACATTGAAATGTGAGAACACCTTATATTTTAAAACACAACAAAACTTCTAAAACTTCTTATATTTTGAAAGCAGGAAGTATATCATATCATTGTTTATATCATTTCATTTGTACACATAAAAAATTGACGTGTCAATCACTATATGTACACCATAAAATAAATATACACCACGAATATTTCCATATACCACAAATTTCTATACATACATTTATATATCCGAACTAACAAATACAGTCACTCGAAACATCTTGTACAGCGATGCGACATTTACGATCATGTACACCATAAACAATGTAAACCACAAACGTGTATGAGACAATCAGTGTACGAGATAAATTAGTGTAACGAGTTTCATTAGTGTACGAGATAAGTCGGTATACAAAGAGAGATGGTATACGATGCAACTTAGTGTACAAGACAACTCAGTGTACGAGATGACTCGGTGTACAAACCAAATTGGTGTACAAAGTATTATTGAAAGATGCACCACTCCAAACTAACAAATACAGTCACTCCAAACATCTTGTACACTGATGCACCACTTACGAACATGTACACCATAAACAATGTATACCACAAACGTGTATGAGATAAATCAGTGTACGAGATAAATTGGTAAACAAAAAGAGATGGTGTACGATGCAACTTAGTGTACAAGGAAACTCGGTGTGCGAGAAGACTCGGTGTACAAACCAAATTGGTGTACAAAATATTATTGAAAGACTCTCACTCTCCCAGCGGGTCTCACCAACAAATCAGAAACTGGGGGTATTTTTATCTTTTCGGATTATCCTATCTAAAAAGCCATTAGAGAGAATCTATTAGATAGGAATAGTACCCACCTATCTACCCAATTGTAAATAGTGACTAACCCATTTTTCTAATTACTTTCAAAATAACTACCCATTAAACCAAATATCTCTTTAATATATAGCCATAGATAATCTGACAATTAGTTTTTAAATAATAGTTTTTTGAAAATTTGTTATCTTTCATCCACATTTGATTTCAAACAAAAATGCCTATATCGTAATTTTATCGGATAAGTGTTTTGTTAACAAGCAAATATTAAAGAAAAAAGCATGTTCAGTTTTAAAGAGTAATTATTTTACTAGCACGATAAACAAAACATTATACATATCTAAATTATTATTTAACGTAGTATAAAATATGTTATTGACGTATCCAAAATATTTTTCTTAGCGCAATAACAATATGTAAATTATGACTAAGTAACTTGGTTACTGGGAATTATGATTTTATTCAATAACATTTTTATTACAGTCATAAATATTTCAACATTGGAACAATGTATGAAGTTCGAGTCTCATTGGTTAATATCCATCTACGTTTTTTAGTATTTATTATCTAATATCCTGTAATTTATTTACTTACGAAAAATTATAAAAATTAAAATTTTAAGTTGTTTAAATTTAGATTATGGCGATTATATGTAAAGCAGTGATTATTTATCAAATTGTGTAATTTTAAAATTGATGATCTATCTCTTTTTTTTCAACTTAGATTTTTTTTTTTTTTTTTTTTTGCTCAGCATAGATCGATTTTAAAATTTTCTGTTGTTTTTTTTTGTTATACATAGATAGATCTCAAATTCTCAATCTATGTGATATAAGTAATTTTTTTTTTGTCAACATGTGATATAAATAATCTCATTACAGATATCGATCTCAATATTTTTTTGTAAGAAATCATCTTACATTGAGCCACCACAAGTTTAAATCAGCTATAAAATAGAGAAATTGGTGGAAAAAAAAAACAGAGAATAATATTTACTTATTTAGGAAGACATTTGTTTTTTTTAATATTTAAAACGGAAAGATTTGGAAATACAGCAGAGCCGCAGAACATAAAACAGCTCATTCCTTTCTTACGTTATCTTAAAAAGACTATTTTGACCGTAACTCAAAACTGTGTCTAGTCCACAAAAATCTCTTTATGTACATAAAACACACGCACAGCACACGCACACGCCTTTATATAAACACAACACATGCACACGAATCTTTTAGGCTTCACAGATTCATTACCCTAAATATCGAAACTCTCAGCTTTTGTCGGAAAACCACAAATCTCTTTTCAGCTTTCGATTTTCCAAAATCTCTTATTTAGTCTTCTTTTAATCTCGTTAGGGTTGCGCTTATGTTGACAATGGAGAGACCGGGCTGCAGCTCAGATTCTGGCAATCTGCGGCAGCCCAGTCGTCTACAAAAACGACCTCCGGCGTTGAAGATTGTTCCAGCTCCGGCTCCGGCGAATAACTTGGAAACAGCTATTCCTCTACTCTCTCCGTTAGCTCTTTCTCCCAAAACACCGGTAGAACAAAAGCCACCGGTTGAGAATCAGACGAAAGCTGTTGCGGTTGAGAAAACGCCGGTTTTCAAGAAATGGCAGCATCCGGCGGCGCCGTTCTATTACGAGTCATCGACGTTTGTTCCACCGTTTGTACCGGTTTAGTGATCCAACGGCTCAGAAACGTCAAAAGAAGTACTGTTTGTTTGTTTTTTTCTTAGTATGTTTAGATCTAACGGCCCAGAAAACGCGTTTTGTGTTACAACGCGTTTTTTACTATTTTGTGGTTGGAACAAACGCGATTCTCGTATATAGATTATAAAAATTAAAAATTATTAAATTAATAAGCATGGTTTTTCTGTTTCTGGTATTGGTCCATAACACGTCTTGACAAGTCCAATTCAATTATTGTGTATAGATACGTCTATGCATATAATTGGAACGTTGTCGAAATTATGTGGACAAGATTAATGTGGTCACAATTATTTAGGTTGCTAGATTTTGTAGCACGGGATTAGTTTTTTCAGTAAATTGATTGATAAGTGTATAAAATATTTAGAAAACATATACAAATTGCAATTTATAATTTTATAGGAAATAAAAAGAGCACAATTTATTAAATGCAAATTTTAATAAACTAATATTTATTTCAGCTGTGTAATCGGACGTTGAGAGTTCAGACTAGATTTCACATCCCCATATAAAATTTATTCTATTAGTGCCAAACACAAAATAAAGATATAAATTTGTAAGAAATTAAGTATATGTTCGAATACAAAATTTACTTATTCCCTTTTTTTGTAATTAAAAGGTTTACTATTAATTAAATAAAATGGAAGTTTTAATTACAAAAGAACTCATTTAGTTTATTGAAACACAGGTGAATTCCAAAACCTAAACAACATCTGCCCAATGAAGAAATAGTAAATAATCTATATGAGATAAGAGAGAAAGGAGGATGACTTCTCATGAAAGTAACCAAGCTTGCAAGCTCGTCTAATGGATGTATCCGGAGAAGACGAAGGTAGACATTTTAGAATGAGAGAGACCAGTTAATTGAGTCGCTTGCAAAGAATGCAGATTGGATCTCACAGAGAGACTCCATCCGAGGATCCTGTTTTTAGTTGGATTCTTGTTAAAGGCAAAGAACCAACAATAAAAAGCATGATTGTTTAGGCTAGATCTGATTGAACCAAGTGACAAAAGGAAAATGATCCAGACCCTTTTATCATCCTGTTGAGAAGGAGTACTGATAGAAGTGAGGTGAGTTAGGTGGAAACTACGTTACTCTATTTGTGACGATGTTATGATAGTATGATACATATTGGATATGAAATATATACTATGAAATAGATCAAAATAGATCAAAAGTGGTTTCGATTATAATTAGAGTCAGCTATTGCATAAAAATACGCATAAGAACTATGGAACCTTACCACCGGTTGTTTTGGACCAGTGTTTAAGCGCAGTGATAGGTCCTGTTACGCTATGATGATTTATAAATAAAAAGTGATCCTCGACTATGGAAGAGATGAATGCCCAAAGCCCGAACCCCTCATAGTAAAAAAAAAAACAAAAACTATGTAACCGTAACGAACATGTTCTGGTTATATCGAGTGACTGGAAATCTCTGTTAGAAATATTTTACTTTTCAGAAAAAGCTCTGGCCTGGCGAGACTGGTCATATGCATTGCGATGAACGACAATAGATACACTACAAAAAATATGGCAGGAGACGTCGGTTTTTAAAGTCATTTACTAAACCGATTTCAAATATCAAAAAACTATAAGTAATTTGTCTCGGTTTAATAACCGGCTAAAATTTGTTTTCTAAGAAGTAATATTTTGGGGCTGATCGGTAAGAGTCGTAAGACACAAAAGAATCAATGTTTACCCTCAAAATGATATAAGTCTACTAATTTGGGAGTAATTTTTTCTGGAGTAAATTTTTGTCATGAGAAAAAATAACTCTTGATAACAATAAATATTTCCTCCGATATGGTGGGCCCAATTTTCTACCCACTTACCCCAAAAGTTTACCAATTACCCTTTTTATTGGCTAGCAAATGCTTAGCGGATTCCTACGAGATTTTTTCATTTTCTGAAATCTAAAAATTTTGTGAACTCATATGATATACCCGTCACTTTGCGAATTTACCTAACCAAATCATTTGAATCGATCATCTCTCTATATTGATATTCAGATCCAAAGATGGAATCCAAATCCAAATCCAAACTCGATTCGTGGTTTTATTAAATGCTGAAAAATAATTTAGAGAATGAAAACACCAAAGTGTTCCCTAAATGAAGATCGAAGTTAGCCTTTTGAAGCCGGTTTTACTCGTAGTGCTAGCAACAAGCTCCAAACTTCACACTAAATCGTCAATCTGCTTTTATCTGCTCATAACATATTAACATCTAGACTTACCTTTGCTTTCTCTTAGGCTTCTCTTTTCTTTTCAGAATCGAATTGTATGACAGATTCTTATTTTTGTTCATACACTAAAGTAAATCCTTACAAAATACACAACTCTAAGCAGGACTAGTCTATCATGCAAATCCTGGCTACCAAGGAAAAAGTATTTACCACATAAGACACATTCTGAACTGAAATTCCATCGTTTATGCATTCCCCTAATCATCGTCCATGCTTTGGTATCAGCGTTGTATTGTTCGTTGTATTTACAGTCTCATGGCTTTTCTTTTCATCCATCTTGATTCCTCCAGAAAAGATGCACCAGTTCCATGGCTTGCGCAGAACGATACATGACTCGTGGTGTGATCATTGCATGACCTTTGATCCACGTATGCATCTCTAGCTTATATCACCACACCAAACGTCCTTTATCTCTATCCTGATAACTATCATGTTGCACCAATGTTTCCTTATCTCCATAGAAGAAGCAACAATAAGAAGGAACTTCCGGAAGTGTTCAAAAATTCTTGAAAATCTTATCAAACATTGTCCAACGAGTTTCACAAGTTGCAAGCATAAATATGTAAGGCTTCACAAGTCTGCATTCTCATCTCTCTTTGGAAACTTCACAACTTTGTAGCAACATTGAAAACTGTTTGTTGAGAAAATTTAGTTCCAATATTCAAAGCATGAAATACGGGCAAAGATCTCAATCTCTAGCTCGTATAAATACATAAGTCCAAAATGATTTGCATCTTGAGTTTTAAAACGTTGATTTTTAAACCTGTGAATTTCTGAATTGTTTCTACAATTTCTTCTTCTTCGTCTCTTTCAAAATCAGAAGAAGGTTCTGCATTGAAGCACATACGAGCTTAAATTGTAAAAAAAATTCACAATTTGACAGGTTTTAAATTTCAAGATGAATATCATGTTGGACTTAAGGCCTTGTACGAGCTTGAGGTAGAGATATTTCCCGTGTTTCATGCTTTGAATAGTGAAAACTAAAATATCTAAACAAATAGTTTTCAAAGTTGCTAAAAAGTTATGAAATTTTCAAAGTGAGACGAGAGCGTGGGGTTGTGAAACCTTACGTATTTATGCTTGCAAGTTTTTATACTCATTGGGATATGTTTGATAAGAGTTTCATATTTTTTTTAAAACTTCATGAAGTTCCTTCTGACTATTGCTACTTTTATGGAGATAAGGAAACGATTAGTGCATGTACGTATTTGATACTTACCGGGGAAAAAATGGAAGACATTGTGGTGTAATGATATGACCTAGAGATGCATAAGTGGATCAAAAATCCTGCAATGATCTTGAACTAATACAGAATAACTCAAAAACTCAGCAAGCTAAAAAGATAGTCCGACTCATCGCTGCATGGCCCTCATCTATGTTGAGCTCTGCGAGGGAGCTGCAATTTCAACAACAGTCTGAGATATGTTGAACCCCCTGAAAACGAATTGGGTAAGTCTTACATATATGTATTATCATTCCACTCGGTTTTCAATTAGAGATATCAATTTCATTGAAGATGAAATATCATCATGTTGATAATTTTTATTATCTTCATAGTCACATTCGATCAACTTAGGACGCGTACCTCACACGCGCGTGAGGGTTTTCTCTCCAAATTTTTCCCCTCGCGAAACCTTTGATATATTCAGCTCATAGGCTGGCGGCGGTTTGCTTCTTCACCCCGGCTTCTAGCCTACACCTTTATGCTCCATGCTTAGCATTCCAGCGTTGGAGGAGTTTCGGTGGTCCATTTTTCTTTTCTCGATCTCCGCTCCTCCTTCTGTTAGAGGTTCTGTGGTGGTTCGAGGTGTTCTCCCCTGCGGCTTTGGGCTGCAGATCTCCCGGCGTTGGCGTATTTGGCGTTTGGTTTTGTCTTTCATGTCTTTTCTGGCTCTTCGTTCTTTGAACGGAGTCAGAGATCTACGGTTTTACTTGGGCTCTGGTTACTCAGCGGTTGTTCATGAGCTCGAGGAAAAGCTTCATCACGGTTGAGGTATTCTCCTCGTGGGGTTTTGTCTTCAACTTCAGTGGTTCTCTCTTCACATTTAGAGGGTTTTATCTCTTTCTTGCGACACTTCATGTGGCAACCAGCAGCGAGTCTTCCTTCTGTTTTCGGCAAGGGCTGCTATGTGGTGGGTGGTCTGGTCAATCGATGGAGTGTGGCTCCTCGAAGTGGGGGGGGGGGGGGGTTGAATTTTTTATTTGGAACCCCTTTTTTGTGTTCCAGTTTGGAGTGGCTATGTTCTTCTTCGTTGTTGGCTTTCGGTGGCTGTAGTGGTGGCGAAGCTCCGTGGCTTCAGTGCGGTTTGGCTATGGAGGCTCGGTGCTGGTGCGGTCTCGGTGGCTCAGTGGTGAAGGGTTACAGATGCGTATTTTTGTCTTATGTGGTAGCTTTGTGACTGGGAGCTAGTGACTTCGATGTGCTTTTGTGTAGTTTGTCGATGGCTTTGACATCTTGGATTTAGGTGGTGGCGAGGTCCTATCTTGTTAAGGTCTCCAGAGTGGGTCCTTTTTGTGGATGAAAACGGATAATGGGTGATTGGATCGGCTTTGATTTGTTAGGTTTATGCAACGGTTTTTGGCTTGGTGGTAGCTCGTTGTTAAATAGAGCCGACGGGTTTTGTTTTTGTAGCAAATCGGAACCATTTTTGTGTTTCTCCCCAGGAGAAGCAATTGGTGCCACTGCTTGAAGTTTGAGGACTAGGTTCATGTGGAGAGTGCTCTTCGTTTGAAGGATTGGGACTTGGGTTCTTTGGAACTGTGGAACTCAAATAACCAAGTTGATCTTGGGATCGGGTGTTTCTTCAACAAGTTCTCGTTCGGATTATTATCGGGCAAATCCTTTTTGCCTCATTTCAGTTCTATTTGCATTTGTTGTTGCTCTGTCATTCTGGTTTTTATTTTTATACTCTCTCTCTTTCATATTATATGATGTTTTAGATTTTTTTGTTTTGTATAAGATGTTCTAGTGAGTTTTTGTTTTTATGTAAAGAATTAAATGTATGTAACTTTAATAACTATTAAATTATTATTTTATTATAAAAAAAACAAAAACAAAAAGCATTAATTAGTTTTTAAACTTTATACATATAGTCAAAACATCTTATATTATGACTGCTGTTACGAATATAAAAAATGATATTACTTAACATTTTATCGGAAAAAAAAACCATGTTGATCATGTGTATACACTGGTTTATACCCGTTGGATTATTCTCCAAATCTCAATTATTTGTTTAATATATGATTAAATTATATAGCATATATTGGTTCAAATGAACTGAGTTTTGTCATTTTACTGACGTGTTAATCTTATGGAAGGTTGGCATTGCTTAGATGTTAGAAATTTTCAATTCAACTCAATCTCAGATATTAAATTACCATATAGGCTATCTGTCATAGTCAAAGCAAAATATTTATTTATTTTAAATCAAAAACAAAAAGCAAAGGTTTTTTTTAATTAATTAATGAATTTTTGAACTGAGTTTTAAATTCTAAATTTTTTTTATAGAAAAAGGTAAAGTATATACAAATATAAGATAAAAAATTTTTGACTTGACTTTCTAATCTTGATTTGTTATTATTGAAATTGTTTTCTTGTTGAAAACAAGCCTAAAGTCAAAAAAGAAAAGAAAAGTAGAGGTGTTTAAAATTTTGGAATTTAGTTTTAAATGCTTCAAATCTAAAAAGGTGATAAAGGAAATTTATAAAATTTTAAATTTATAATTACTACAAAAAGCTAAACTTAAGTACAAATCTATGAAAGTGATAAGTACAAATCTAAAAATATATTAAAAAACAAGAAAGAAAAAGTCTAAAAAGTGATAATATATAAATATAAAAATACAAATTTTTTCAAAAAGCAATAAAGTAAAAGGTAAATATTTTCCTATAAATATAATATGATCTGCAAAATTGCTAACTACAAATCAGAAGAAGAAGAAAAAAAAAACAAGACAATCACATATTAAAAACTTATTTTCTATCTTCACAAATCCGAGAAAAAATGAAGAACTCTTCTATCATATTGGTACTAGTTGTCATTTTTATTATTTTCTCTTCAGGTAATTGCGGGTTTCCGTGTTATTCTGGTTTGATATATTAATTTTGATAATATTACTTCCAAAATCGACATGAAAAAAATATAAAAAATGAGAAAAAGATAAATTCATAGTTTCTATATATTGTTTTGATATATAGAGAATGGCAAAATGGTAGCAGAAGCAAAAAAATGTCATGATGCATGGAGAACGACTGATGATGAAGCCAAATGCAAAAAAGACTGTATGGCTAAATACAAAGGAGTTGGAACAATACAAGTTATTTCTTTCCCTCCAGAAGCTGTTCTTGTTTTATGTAATTGCGAGTTTGATTGCTAATGTCTCTATCAAAATTAATCTTATGTTATCCATTAAATCTTATGATAAAATAATAAATTAAGGCTTGCTATTTTATTTGTCGTGTGATCAATATCAACGATTAAAAAATATTTATATTTTACAAAAATATTTCTTCACCAATGTCGCTCGCATAAAAGATCGAATACAACAACGAAAAATATCAAAGTCGCCAGTGACACATATCTTTAATGGTATTGTTTAGCGATTTGTATTGAAAATTATATATTCTCTATGTTTCTTATTAATCATATTTTTAAGATTTTCACACATATCAAAAAAATCTAAAAATTGATTATAAATACATAGTTTTTTGTGATTAACAATTTTTAATAATTCTAAACCAATAGGATTCAATTATTTCTCTTGAACTTTGCAATTCATTAATGGCTAATAAAACATGCATAAAAACCAACAAATTTGATCTTTTTGAAACGAATTTTTTTCCTAGAAATATGATTAATAAGAAACATGAGGAGTATTATCTATTATGTCAACATATATATATATATATATATATTATAAGATGTGATTAAGGAAAATAGTAAATAGTTTTACATTTCCAAATAAAACATCAGTTAAAAGTTAATACTAAACAAAAAAACAAAAAATTAATGTTGGTGCCACAATGTAAATCTTAAATGAGGCACATGCTCGCCTTCTACCTACCAGGCATAGCTAGATCGATGAAGAAATGTGATTCATCTTCTTTTGTTTTTTTGGTGAAAATTGTGATTCATCTTTGTATTAACTTTGCTACCTCTCCATCGGATGTTAAGTAACAACGGTTGGTTAAAGCTACAAAGAATATGTTCTAGTCATATCACTTTTGAACCGTAGGTAGTTAAACGAACGGCATATCAGCCTTTTTTTTTTTTTTCTGAGAAAGTGATTTTCCAAAATTTGTAGAATTTCTATCGTTTTACATTATTTCCATTTCGATTATAAACTAAATTGGGCCTTAATATAAAAATGGGCCTATTTTCGAAACAGACTCAGGCCAGTAAATGTCAAACTCTATTAAGTAAACCATCTTGATTTGGTCTTTTACATCGGCAAGCTAATGTATGGAAGCGACGATTGGACCTCTTAGTTTAGTGGTTTCCATTTGCGACACTCAGATTTTAAAGTTAACTAATCCTTAGAGATTAGTACAAGAATAATAGTAAAGTGTCACCTGTGTTGCATGTGACTTAGGTCCAAATGGAAACCACCAAAATCTAAACCTAAAATTGACAAGAAAAAAAAGAATGATGTTAAGAAATGTGGGGCTAAAGTTGTTGGCTCACCACGACCTGATCGTGTTTAGTACTCTACTTATGTTCTACATCAATGCAAAATAAATGAAATTTTAATTCTTTTTATTTAGATAACTGTTATAGAACTATATTATTTGTTATCAAGTGATTTGATCTTAAAATTTGAGAATTTGTTTTCAAGTCATAATTCAACTTCATTTGAGAGGGGTGTTTTATACTATAAACATAAAACTATTGATTGATTGCTGGGGACATCGGATAAAACTATGGATCAAATATCTAAAACTCTTACCATATATCAATTAAAAACTAAAAAGCTATACTATGTGCTTGTGAATTGTAAACTCTCTGACATTTCTATGCAATATAACCATTTATTACTAAGTTTTTTTATTTATCTTATAGATTTGCATTCTACAACAATATGAAAGAAATTATTTATATAAATATATATGTATATATATATATTCATAAATTATTGGTCAGCTTCCAACAAATAAAACTAAAATTCTCAACTTCAATTTAAGATGGTTTCTGGTCCTACTGTATTCGTTTCAAAACGTTGTGTTGGGAATGTAAGTAGGAACAATCGAACTCACTAATCAATTGTGTCTTTTTTTTTAATTTTTGCATTTATATTCATCCAATTTTTCAATTGTTGTAACTATGGGAAAATAAAACTAAATATATAAGTTGACGTTTTTTATGGTGTACTGCTTTCTCTTGTCTGATCCAGTGCTACCTTTCATTTGCTACAAATACAAAAAGAAAGAATATATATATATATATATATATATAAAATAATAATAATAATAATAATAATAATAATAATAATAATAATAATAATAATAAACTAACATGTGTGTGATTATTATTTTATTTTTTTGGTAGTGAAAATATACATATAAGAGAAATTGTGTGAATTTTATTGCGAGATGATAAATACTTGATGATTACGAAATCCACTGAGCTGGAAATCAACATGTAGTTTTCTTTATATTGTCTCTGTATGTTTTGTCTCTTCTTCACATGAAGAATTTCGAACCACCAACTCCTTCTCCTCCCCTCAACTAATTTATCCTCTATAATAGTTTATTTATTTCTTGTTTAATCGAAAACATTTCAAACACGACACAACGAATTTTGAATATTTAAAATTCTAATTCCGTGTTGAAAAATGTCACTTGATCTTGATCTTAGATCTTTTTTCCAAATTAGGTCAACGAAAACAATGGTGTTGAAAGATAGAAAAAAAGAGTTGCGAATTTTTCTTAAGTTTGTGAGTGGGAATTAGGTAATCTTTACCCGACAAAAAATCCAAAGAGAATGGAGACAACATGAAGAACATCATCGGTCAAACAAATTCTTTTGTAGACTTGTAGTCAACTTTTTAAGTGCTTCTTGTTTCCAATGCATTTGGTCTTAAGATATGATGATGTCACGCACACGTACACACCAGTTATTCTAATATTCGAACTTCTTCTAAAGATTTCATTAAATTGGAAAAAAATGAATGCAACCGAGAATTACTAACTTTTAATGTATTACTATACTACTCTATTGATTGAAATTATTTCTTTAGAGTTTGGTTCCACATTATAATATGATATTCTGAAAATTTTGAATTTTAATGGATAACAGAATTCCTTTTAGAATTGATACAAATAATTAATTTAATATTTAAACCAATGAATCACTAATATCATCAACAAGTTTTGGTACTCTATATGGGTCCTATTCTAATAATTACCATTCAGTATGTACAATGTACATTAGTTTTTTTGCTCATTATGTTCATATATATGTGACTGTAGAAAGTATATTGGTCGGTTTAAAGAAAAATTATTGATGGGTCATAACAAAATCAACTGTATATTATTTATAATCTCAAGAGATTATAAACAAAAACTTTGAACTATTAGCATACTAACAAAAAAAACATTTTAGGTGAACAACAATTTGTTGTGAACCAAATTTATTTTTGGGTAAAAATCATTTATATTAATTTATGAACGATAAACAACAGAAAACCATATAATCTACAAACACTTTTGTCCAATTCATCTATGGCAATAATGGTAAATAAAAGAAACATAAAATGTGGAAATCTTTTGAAATTTTTTGAAATATTAAATAGGTTGAAAATTGAGGAAATATAAAATACTAAAATAAGAACAAACATTAGTGGAGCAAGTACAAGCTGCATCACTCCCTTTCAAAAAATTTATTAACAACCCTCTCTTCATCTCTCTTTCTCCACTCCAGTTTCCTCAAAATCAAACCCAAATTTCACAACTTTCAAAATCTCTCTCTCTCTCGACAAGAACCTTAAGAGTTGGGGTTCAAAGTTTCTGTCTTCAATCCTTCTTCTTCTCCTTCTTCTTCTACTTGTTCCTCTTTACCACATTAACTTTCCCCATCTCCAATTCCTCAAAAGCACACACTTCGAATCTCAACATCATATCACATCAAATGGTTTATGTTCTTTTCAAGAACCGCCCATAATCCCCAATGATTAATCCCCTTTTCATGCGCGAATCCCACTTCATTTCTTCGTTTCCCACGAAAGCTAAATGTCTTGTTTACAAATCTGAATTCCCTTTTCTTTTCCACCGGATCTGTTCTTAATCTTCAATAAAAATCCAAACTTTATTTGAATTCCTCATTAAAGTTTCGATTTTTATTTTGGATTTTTTTTCTTTCCCACAATGGTTGCAGAAACTTGGATTATCAAAATGGGAAACCAAGTAAGTGCTAATCTCAAACAAGCTCTGCTTCTTGATTCTCCAGTCAAGAAAACCCAAAAACCAAACTCTTCTCTTCCTAAACAAACCATTGGAATCTTATCTTTCGAAGTAGCTAACATCATGTCCAAAACCGTACATCTTCACCGTTCTCTCTCCGACAACGAGATCTCTAAGCTCAAATCCGAGGTTTTCCGGTCAGAAGGAGTTAAAAATCTTGTATCTTCCGATGAGACTCATCTCTTAAACCTTGTTGTCTCTGAAAAGCTCGATGATTTAAGCCGTGTAGCTAGCGTTGTATCTAGGTTAGGTAAGAAATGTAACGAACCAGCTTTACTAGGGTTTGAGCATGTCTATGAAGATATAGTGAATGGGGTGATTGATTTCAAGAAATTAGGGTTCTTGGTTAAAGATATGGAAGGAATGGTTAAGAAGATGGAGAGATTTGTCAATGCTACTTGTAGTTTGTATTGTGAAATGGAAGTGATGAATGAGCTTGAACAAGCTATAATGAAGCTACAACGAAGTCAACAACATCAAGAAAGTGTTAAAGCTTTTGAACAGAAGCTTATGTGGCAGAGACAAGATGTGAGAAGTCTTAGAGATGCTTCATTGTGGAATCAAACTTATGATAAGGTTGTTGAGATGTTAGCTAGAACTGTTTGTACTATCTATGGTAGGATTGAAACTGTTTTTGGTGGTTTAGGTTTGAGAGGTGGTAAAAAGGATGTGACTTTGAAGAGAGATCGTAGCAAGAATGAAGCTAGTAAGGTTATGAATTCAAGATCTGTTACGGGTTTTAAAGATACGAGGAGAAACGAAGTAGAGGAGTTTACGCGTGGAGGGGATTTCAATTTCCCTTGTGGGACTAACCCTGGAAGGTTGTTTATGGAATGTCTTGCTATGAATAGGACTATTGGTGATGATGATGATGAAGAAGATGGTGTTGCTCGTGTTTCGATTCCTTTAAGTGGAGCTCGAATGGTTAGGACTAGTAAGTTTGGTTTTAAGAGCAAGTTAACTCAACATGCTACAACTTCAACGATTGGAGGATCTGCTTTATCTTTACACTATGCTAATGTTGTGATTGTGGTAGAGAAGCTTCTCAAGTATCCTCATTTAATAGGTGAAGAAGCAAGAGATGATCTTTACCAAATGCTTCCAACGAGTTTGAAAACAACGCTCAAGGCTAATCTAAGGTCTTACTTGAAGAACATTTCGATCTACGATGCTCCATTAGCTCATGATTGGAAAGAAACAATAGATGGTATACTTTCTTGGCTTGCACCATTGGCTCACAACATGATCCATTGGCAGAGTGAACGCAATTTTGAGCAGCATAATCAGATTGTGAAGCGAACAAACGTGCTTCTACTTCAAACGCTTTACTTTGCTGATAGAGAGAAAACAGAAGCTGCGATTTGTAAGCTTCTTGTTGGGTTAAACTACATTTGCCATTACGAACAACAACAAAACGCATTGTTGGATTGTGCGAGTAGCTTTGATTATGAAGATTGTTTCGAATGGCAAACGCAATGCCGTGCAGCTTACTTGGACTAACTATTGGGGGGTTTTGTTTTTTTAAGTGTTGTTTTATAGAATACATTTGTTTTATGATTCAACATAATGTGAATATCTAAAATCTTTAGTCTTGTTTGGTTATATAAAAGTTATTGTGGAATTTGAAGTTAATTTGTTGTTGATTACTTATTTACTTCTCAATGTTTTAGAGATGGTTCAAATCATAAGTAAAGTTTAAGTGTATGAGAATATGCGCTTTTTTTTGTAGACAAGTAATAAAAGCCAAGCCAACAAGAGAGATGAGGTTAGGTGATGAAAGCATTTAATCAGAAAGAGATTGGGTAGGGAAAGTGCATTGATGTTTTTTGTGTGGTTGGGAATTTTTTTTTTGTGTCAAAGATGAGAATTTCATTTATTATTGACTTATTGCAATTGATTGTTGTGTGTATGAATAGAAAAAAAAGAAGAAAAATGTTTTTGAAATTTTTTTAGTATAATTATATTGGGCCAGGGCTTATGGGTTTTGGGCCTCAACTTATCAAGAAGTCTATATATCAAATTCTATCTCTCTTGTAAAAATCAACGTTGTCATGAAAAGGGAAAATGACTTGTGGGTAAACTAAAAGACAACAATAGTGTTGTCTTTAATTCGTCTGACTAACATATAATGTTGTCAATGACGTGATCACAAGCAAACAAGACTTTATGATCGTATCGAATTTGACATTTTTTGGATATAGGAAGAGACTATTTTATCTACGTTTATATCTTGTATATTGTTCCTCGTGTTGTAATTATAATTTGGTGGAGTCCTCTATTTCTTTTTTTTTCTTTCTTTTAGACGAAGATTTATATTTGAGGGAAAACAAAAATTATGTGTGATGCATGTATACACATATTATACCAAACATTAAGATAAATAAAAAGGAGATATGCTTAATAATTTGCCTCGGTCTATTTTGGTATTTGTTCGACTTGGAATGAAATGAATATAACACACCGAACATCTTTCTCTTTTTGTGAGTGTGTAATCAAGAATCTTGAAGACTTTTCAACTCTTTGCAAAATCATTTGAATCACTTATTAGTCTGCTATTTTGACTAGGGATGACCATTTTTGGTCTTGATCTTTGTGGCTCAAGCCATTATCATTATTATACCTTACCCGCCTGGCCCGCCTCTATATATAATATTTTTTTCTGAAAAAGTTACTTATGCAAAAGTAACTAACAGTAATTATCCTTTTATAACTACAAGTTTCTAAAGCGAGTAACTTAGTATGAGTAATTTTATTTTTTGGGTCAAATATTAAATTGTATAGCATTTTAAATTTTTGAAAGATGTTTACATAAATAACTAGAGTAGAAGACGAAAAAACCAAAAACTACAGAACCATCAACTAACAACAGAACCAAAAAAGGGAATAAAAAATACAATAAAATAGGATTGTGCCTAAGCAACTACAACATTAATCCAACAAGGAAACACCGATTCCGGGCCATGAAGCGCAGAAATTCGCATTGATACCACAATCTAAAAAAAACTGGAATCCTCGTCGTCGTTGCTACTAGCAACCCCCTCCGAAGCAAGCTCTCAAACTTCAGACAAAATGTTCATGTTAACACATAAGTTTTTATATTAAGAGATCTCCACTTATATGTTTATAATTATTCACTTGTACTGTTAGTCTAATTCTTTTTTCTGAAAACTGTTTTACTCAAGATAATTTGTAGGCGGCCGGGGAATTTTTGGATTCTTGAATGTAAAAGTGAAGACTATTTTAGCACGATTGTTTCTTTTACTATAATTGTCACGATAATTAGTATTTTAACTAAATAGGACTAGTTAATACACTATTCTGTAAAGATTGTCGGGTTCGAAGAAACAAATGTATTAGTACAAGTGGGTTTGAATATACAATTGCAAGATATGTAAACCCATCTTTCCCCTAGATTCGCTTTCTGCAAATCCAATCCAGGATCTATTTTATTTTATGCAGTTTCTTTTGTTTAATTGGCTCGAGGATCGTGCAGTTTAGATTAGTATAATCTTCGCTAGTCCAAGGGGCATGTATCTCAGAATTTCTAATATATCAATATTTTATTAACATTTAACTAATAAAGTCATACAATTTTTTTTCTTTGGTTTGAAATGTGGCAGACGACATTATCTACAGTTTAAAAGGTAATTACTTATCCGGTCAACTCTTGATTTTGTAAAATATTTTATTAAAACAAATGAGATAGGAGCTAAATAAAATTTATAGTTAGTGGGGAATAAGTAAGTAAATACGCAGCTCTAATATAATGTATAGTAACGAAGAAATTTATCCTCATGAATACCAAATTTCAATTAAAAAAAAAAAATCTTTTTTGATGTGGTTGATTAAATAAAGGTTAGGCTTTAGAGGATTGGATCCACTTACTAAAGTCTTTCTTATATAAAATAAGACAACATGTCACGTGCTTATATAACTTTATAGTTTTAAGCAATTGATGTGTTCTAGGTTATAGTATTTATTTCCAAATAGATCGTAAAGAAAAGGAAGTTGGACCCAAAGAAAAAAATCAAAAGAGTACGAGGAAAAATGAAAAATACATGTTGGCATTAATAAATCATGGCATTTTAGTAAACAACATTTTGGCAATTCTTCTATTCATCGTATTTGTAAAGATAACCCTTTTAATTTTATTCAAATTTTATTTTTTTCGAATATTTTAGGTATCCAAACTCCAAACATGATCCAGAACCGACCCAAAACTAAACCGAAATAACTTGGTATCTACATAAATCCTAACATTTTAAACCCGAAAAATCCAAAACTAAACCAAATATCCGATTTGCCTAGGCTTACTATCAACCATGGTTAATCGTTGATGCCAATTATGTTTTCTAAAATTCAAAAGAAAATTATTACTCTACCGAAATACTAAGATTCAATGCAATTTGTGGGATCCAAATGAGAAAAGAAACAAACAAAAAAAATGCACAAATCATAGAGTTATGGATGATATATATAACAACAATTTCGAAATTTCGTTTTGATATCTAATAAAAATCTAGGAAACTATGGTGTAAAAACAATGTTGGAAAAAATTGAATGTAGAAAGGGAAATTGAGATCAACTTAGAGAAGTTGGTCAGCTTGCAACAATACTCTCCGAAGCTCACTCTCCATAGCTCTCAACACCACAGGCTTTCTCACAACTCCATTGATTCCAATCTGCTTACACTTATCCCACATTTCTTCATCCAAGCTCACGGTCGTCGCCACAATCAACGGCCGTGATCGGCTTCTGATCCTCATGGCCACTTCATAGCCGTCCATCTCTGCCATTTGGAGATCAAGCACCACAGCTTGAAACGACGAGGAAGAGGAGGACGAGCTGGGAGCAATTGCGGTTAGACAATCGAATGCAGAGGATACCGCGGTTACGATGCATCCAAGTTTCTCTAAAAGTTTACGCGTAACCGCCCGGTTTGAATCATTGGTATCTACCAATAAAACTTGCAAGCCACGTAATAGAGAATTTGAATGAGAGTGAGGGTGGTGATCCGGAGCTGGCGACTCGTTGGATCTATGGACCGAAACAGATGGTCTACGTCGAAACCGAAGGAGCAATGACATGGTTTCTGGTGAACCATCCGAGCCAGGGACCACCGAGATACTCCCTTGAATCAACTACACACAAAGAAAACAAAAGTAAGTACACATTTTTTGTTAACCTAAACCTAAACTCAGACTAAGACACGAAACTAACCTGAACCACTCTCTTACAAACACCAAAGCTTAGATCTTCTCCTAAACCATATCCGGAGATTCTCATATCACCAACTTCTTGATCTGTTGAAGAAACAGAAGCAAGAGATTGAGAACTTAAATCATCATTCTCTACATTCATTTCAAATCTTATATACACATCTCCATCTGCTGAAGAAGCTGGTGATCTCCAAGCAGCCCATCTTTGTTCACTTCTCTCCGAGCTTCCTCTTTCTTTCAAAACCTTAAACATCACTAAACCACCTTCTTGACGTTTTCTTGGCTTTACTAAACTACCAACCATATGAAGTAACACTTGAAAGACTCTTCTTTCGTCGCCTATTAGATTATCCGGTAAAGACTTCTCCGCATCAACCAAGAACTTGAATCCATTGTATAAACACAAACATCTCGCCATACAAGCTGCTTCACGGATCGTACGATGTAGACTAAACGGCTTCATCTCCGTTACAAATCTACCGTTAGACATATCCATAGAGTCTCCAACCAAATTCGACATAACGTTTCCTGTTTTCACCATTGTATCAACTATCATCTTCTGCTCGTTACTCAACTTCTCATCCTGAATCATCGATAAAAGCCCGAGTACCGAATGCATCGGACGTCTCATCCCTTCGCTCATTGTTTTCTGAAACGCATTCCTCGCTTGGCTAGCTCTCAGCGCATCCCTTTTCGCCATTTGTAATGTCCTGTTCTGTTCCGCTAACTTCTCCCTCATAAGCTGAGACTCTTCAAGAACCGCAGCGTGATCTAACGCAACCGCTACTTGATCAGCCACAACTTTAACAATCTCAATCTCCTGATAAGTCCAATCCCGAGGCTGCCCGCGGCTAGGTAACACGCAAACAAGAATCGCGTAACTCGTCTCTCCTTTAAAATCCGAAACACGAAGCATAGGCATACGAATCGCAGCCACGGGACCGATCTCACTAACATTTCCACCACTAGCTCGAGCAATAGAAGAATCTACACTCAAAACATTGACTTCATCGCTTTCTCTAACCTTCAAAACATCCAAATCCTCCATAGAAACAGAGCAACCACCATAACCAACTCTTCCTCTAAGCTCATGAGTCAAATTCATCTCGTTTTTACCGTCGTTCGGCATCCAAACCGCGCAGTTAACCAACCCTAAAGTCTTGGAAAGCTCAACCAAAGTAGTATAAAGAATCGTATGACGATCCAAAGACTTACGAATCTCTTGAGTAAGCATACGAACATGAAACCCAGTCTCTTTCTTGATCATTATCAACCCAACTTCCCGACCAAGCTCATGAGCTTTCTTCTTAAGCATAAATTCTCTAACTTTAACTTTCAAAAGCAGAGGAATCAAAGTAATAAGCGTAATGGAAGTAGCACAAGAGACTAAAGCAGTCAACATTTTGAAAACGGTAAACGCAACCATTAATCTAAAAGGATGAGCAGAGTAAGTCCAACCATGAAGAAGATGAGTCATACCACAAAGGACAATGAAAGCTATGAATTCGAAAAGAACCCATTTGAATGGAACGTTGGAACAACTCACGAAGTAGAGTAATTCAATTGGGATTGAGAAATAAGCTATGGCGATTAAGAAATCGCTTACTCTTTGAATTTCAAGAATGTTCTCTGTGGTCCAGAAACTTGTTCCTTCGTCTTCACAGTTACACCGTGGATAGCCACCGTTTATGGCTGCCGCCGGTAGAATAAAGATCACCATTGATAGTATTATTAACACTGACGCCATTTCTCGAACCATTTTCGAAAAAAACAAATGCCTTAATGATCCATTCGTAGGCTTAAACTCTGCAAGTGTAACAAAAAAAAAAATCATTTTAATTAACAGAAGATTATTATACTTATCTTACCCAATAAAAAGGGTTATTATCTTTTACTTCAATTATTTAATCACTTTATTACATTAAAAACTATATAAATTATTTAATCATTTTTATTTAGTGTAGAAACATTAAAAAGTTAATAAATTTATGTAGTTTATTTAACAGAAAATCATTTTATTTAAAAATGCTGGGTTAAAAAACAAACTGTAGAAATTATTTACTCTTTAATGTTTCTACACTAAATAAAAATTATCAGTCAAATATCAAAAATATACTATAAAATATAAATAATCATAAAAATTAAAAACATTAGAATTTTTTTGCATAGAAACGTGCAAAAATTAAATTGAAACAAAAATAAATTCCTAAAAGATTTGATATATTAAAACAGAATAAGCATTAAATAAGAATTAAAGGCAAAAACAATCAAAACTTTAATTGAAAAGTAAAAAATTTGGGTAATGGTGGAAAAAAACATGCAAATGCAAATGCAAATGCAAAAAAAAAAAAAAAAAAAAAAAAAAAAACCAGAAAGAGATGATTTTGGATCAAAGTGAGACAGTTCTCAGATCTCATCGACATGTAAAATTCCAACGCAACGACGTACACAAATCTCCGATATCTCGCCGGCATTCCGATCTTCCTCCTCTCATAATTTCACAACGACGATACCATAAAAAAAAAAAAAGAGAAAGAGAAAAAGAAACAAAACCAGACAAAAGAAGAATCTGAAAAAAAGAGAAGAGATAGCGACAAATCTGAAACTACTTAGAACTTATATATAAAAAAACGTGAAAAGTATGTATCTATATATATAAACACATGACACATAAAGCGGAGCTGATTAGTGATCGGAAACTGTGTAAAACCACCGTAAGCCGCCGTTGGAGAAAAAAAAGGGAAGTGTGTGTATGTATAGGTCATAGGTTGTAAGTAAAGATCGGAGCCGTTGGTTGAAGGTTTTGGGTTTCTTTATTTTAGATTTAGAAACTAAGTGGGTCCCACTAGGTTCTTACATGAACTGAACTTAGACTCTCTTTTGATTTTTCTATGAGTTGTTTTTCTTATTACACACTAGTTCACTAATGTATTATTAATAATTTTTAAATTTTTTTAATAATATTAGTAACTTTTGTTATTTCCTTCCTCAACTTGTCCGTTTTATATAGAATTTTTTTTTATGGAAAGAAATTAATTTTTTTTAATGTAACTTATTACAAGCTGTAAATTAAAATAATTAAATTGGTACTCTGAATTTTGATGCAAAATCCCGTTATATCATGAGAATAAGAATGGAATAAAACTTTATTTTTAAATTAAATGAGTTAAATATTGATTTTAAGTGTTGGAAACCAACAAGGCACATGACGTGAATCTAGGACGCTAAAGTATTTTTAATAAATGGGTTATTCAGGAAGAAAAAATAAGATTTTTCTTAACTATGTTTTGCTCCATCGCTATGGTCTAAAGAGTAATAATAAACAAAAGAGCAAAAAATCTAACGCTAATCACTGTGTTTTGATTCTTTTGAACTGACAAAAGCATTCGGATAGCGATGAGATTAGTCTAATCAATATCATAATTAGTCAAATACTATTTACCATAAAGAAAAAAAATAACGCTTTAGACGTTGATTAGTATGAGGGACCTACAAAACTTAGATTTTTTTTTTAAAATGTTTCCTTTACCATACATGAATCTGAAGAGTAATGAGTTTACATTTGAAACCACATTGGCGAATCTATTATTATTTTTCTAACTTTTAATTTTATGGTTTGACTCTAGAAATCAAATTAGACCATAGAATCGCATGCATTCTCCAATATTTTGAGCTCTAATAAATATCTATATATCGTCTTCGAAAACATCATTGTTTATAGGGTTGGAAATATTTATTTATTTATTGATAGTACTACATCCAATCTAAATAAATTGACCCTAGAAGTTTTGAGACGACACGTTACCTAAGTTTTGTGGGTTAAATCGAATGTTAAAGTATTAACCTTACTCTGTTCATTACTTGATATCGTATTTACCATATAATAGTTATAAGCACCTGATACTTGTTAGATCAAAAGCTGTTGAAGCAGTGACCTTATACTTAGTTTTAGTTTCTTATGTATTTTATGGGCACGCTTTAAAATCTCTTATGCAGGGATGAAGATATTGACGCAGACTGAACTGCCGTACATATAGATAATGTAATTTTTAGAATATATACATATATTTCAAAACATATATTTTTTTGATATCCAAAACATATATATTTTATTCCAATCTATTTGTTGTTCTTCTTAGATTACATATTTAGACCGTCGACTTTTTTGGTCGTTGACTTAAGTTTGAATGTTTGACTTTTGTATTTATGGGTTTTTTTTTTAATATTTCCAATTTATTGTTTATAATTCACTCATTTTTATCTCAGTCAACAAAATTACGTACTAGCAGAAAAACGAATATTTAGATAGTTCAAACATGTTTGTGTTTATTATAATCTTTGTACAAACATGTTTAAATCAGTAAAGTTAACTAACTACTGTTGGTCAAAGCCAAAGATGTTTATCTCCTTCAAATAAAAGCAGCAATAAAAGTAGTCATTTGCTTTTCTGTCCATAAATAATTAAGAATGTCTTTTATTAAAGTAGTTCATTCCTATTTTTTAGACTGGTTTCTTGTCTTTTGTTTTTTTTTTTTTTTGAAAATTTTCATTGCATTCAAATAAATGTAGCAAAAGTGTTTAACCTTACATAAGCCAATTTTAGTGGCATCGCTAGCACCCCAATAAACCTTAATATAGTAGTTAAAAAATAAAACGTAAACCCTGATTTAATTAAAAATCCAAAGTGAACTAGTGAAAATGAGTTAAGCCCAAACCCATAAGCGGTAAGTAGAGAATAGAAATGACGTCGATTTAGTTAGGATGTAACGACAAACCTTAGTAACTGGGAATCAGATCGCGTGACGAGACTAAATGAGTGATGAAACTAGATAGATGATGAAATCCAAAACTGGTAACATTCGCTTGTTACAGATGGATTTTGTGGTCTGTAAGAGGAAATTTTATTCCTCACTGTTCCGTCAATTCTTTGGAGAAGAGCTTCATAGGAGATGAATTTGTGACAGTGCATACGGTTGTTCCGTTCA
Source organism: Cardamine occulta (assembly GCA_028015245.1). Lineage (NCBI taxonomy): Eukaryota > Viridiplantae > Streptophyta > Magnoliopsida > Brassicales > Brassicaceae > Cardamine > Cardamine occulta. The sequence continues at coordinate 11,282,757 of CM051371.1, forward strand.
GACTACATTTCAAAGATAGTGGTTTGCCAATCAAGAAGAGCTAGATATTTTCGTGATTTATTACCTGAGAGATGAAAGAGAGTGTCGACATTAGTTTGTCAATCTGAATTCGCCACCGTGATTTGCAGCTTTGAAGTAATGGAAGACCAGACCGATAGGAGTAGGGGCAATTGAAGAAAATATTATATTTTCACAAAAACAAGCTGCCCATGCGACCACTTGGATTCCAGCTTAGACACGGGCGAAATGCAAACAGCTTCCCTCATCCTCAGGGGATTATTAATTGCCCCTAACTGCTCAATAGGGCCTTCACCATCCATCCGAAGAAAATAGGCCAGAAACCCATTCTTTGTAAAAATGTATAAACTTTTCCTTTCGTTATCAGTGATCCAACTGTGAAACTACAAAAAAAAAGGGAATTAGTTTGTAGAAGAATCTTGTGTGTAATAAGAATCAAAGGTCTATTATGTGTACCTGTTGAGCCAAGTGACAAAAGAAAACCGCTGCGGTGGTTGCGGTTTGCAATGCACTAGGCGACAAGGTGAGCCAATACTGTAAAGCAGCTCGTACAAGTGACCATTGTTTCCAGACAAGAAAATGTGGCCTTCATTGGTAGTCAGCCAGTTTCTCTACTGAAATTTGAGTAAGAGGATCATCATCATCTTGGTAAGAGCACACTCCAAAAAGAAGCAACTCAAGAGGAGTTGCCACAACCAAAATATATTGAGCTTCAACAACAAAATCTCGTCTAGGTTTCACTAGACTAATAGCAAGAATAGGCTGATCCTTCTCGCTTCTATGTTCCCAAATTTGGCCATCACTTTTGTCAAAACGCCACATAATCAAAGAATGGTCGAGTAAAGCCCAAGCTCGTCGAATCTCTGGAAATATTCCATGTAGTAAGACCTTCTCTTCCCTTCCCGCTGTAGTATTAAACATCTCTATAAGTAGACAAGGTAATTCCCATTCTGCAGTCAACGCCATCCACGCCTCCCACTAAAGTAAAAACATCTATATATATGTCAGAGACCAAAGAAACAAAAAATCCCTATTACAGTTGCCTTGAAAAACAAGTAATTGCATCCTCCTGATGATGATGACCTTTTTGTTTACCGAATAGTCCTGATTACTGAAACTCACACGATCATAAAACCAACTTCCATTGCACGGCAGCACGGCTTCTTCGCAGTAGTGGTTAACGAGTTTCAATGCTTTTTCCACATTCGCCATCGAAATCAATCTCTCATGCAACTTCACTGTCAAAACCTTCGCCATTAATCATCGAACTAGGGTATAATTAAAACCAAATTGCTGTTGTGCAAGGAAGACTATTGGTAGAAAATACAGTTCTAGCTACTGAGATTGTAAATGGTTATCATAAAGAGATGATTGCTATAAAGGTGGATATTGTAAAAGGTTTTGATACTTGGGAAATCCTGTAATTACAGACCTCACAAACTTTATGAAACCAATTTAGACATGCAGATTCAATCCGAAACAGATGCGCGAGCTTCAGCTCAACAAACAACAATCAACCTTCTCAACTACTCCATTCATCGCCCAATTAAGATTCTCCGTCATCGTTACTCCGATGGCTTTCGTTCACTTCACACCCATCGATCGATATAATTGCTTTCCTAGGGTCTAAATGGTAATAGCAGAATATGACTAAATCTGGCGGAATTACAGATTTTTTTTGAATTTTTTGTGATTTTTTGTATAATCTTGCGGAATAACTTATTATTCAAATGGTAACAGCTAAATCTGGTGGAATCTGACATAATTTTGTAAAAATGAATTAATTTAGTAAATTTATAAAAATATTAATTAAACAATTTTAATAAAAATAAATTAATTAAATAAATTTATGAAAATATTAATTAAACAATTTTAATTTTCATCAAGATTAATTAAATAAAATAGTAAAATATTAAATACTAAAAATTAAATTTGATATTTTTAATAATTTTATTAAAATGCATGAACTTTTTGGATATCCAGAACTATATTATTTTCTATTGAAATACACAAAATTTTAAATTGCATATATTTTACATACACGAATTGACATATATTAAGAGAATGTTTGTGTTAGGCCTGGATAAAACAATCGAAATGGTTATAAACACCTATATCTAAAGAATCAAAACCGAACCTAAACCAAACAAAGAACCAAATGAATATCCAAAATACAATTATATACCTAAAATACTAATTATATTTAGACTTGATATAACTAAATTCTAAAATTACAACTATAAAGCTGAAAATAACAATTATTGTTCGACCAAAATAACTGAAATTATTTCGCTATATTTGTGAAAATTTAACCAAACTTTATTTAATATTTACCAATTTTTTGTTGTTTTACGATATTTTGGGTATCTGAATCTGATCCAATCTCGGATGCCGACAGATGGAACCGAACAAAACATGAACCAAAATTTATAAATATCCAAATGTGTTTTAGATTTTTAAACCCAAAAGTCTAAACAATTAAAAAGTATTAGAACGACCATATTTAGTTTGTTTATTATAACCAAAAAAATTTTAATACATGTGTTTTTTTTAATTGCTGAATTTGGCAGAATTTGATTAAATTAAAAAAAAAATAATGGCTGAATTGTTAAATCCGGCCACTTTAATTGTTTTTTATGTTACCAATTAGGCCCCTAGTTCCTATCAAATTAATTGGATTCATTTCTCATATTTTCTATTGGGCTATTTTAGCTTCTTTTTCTAATTGGGCTTGGCCCGGCTGGCATGTAACTTTTGTTTTCTCTGCATTTAATTTGAAAGCCCTTTAACAAATTTCTTTTAGAAAAAAAAAAAGCCTGTAACTATAAAACTCAACTGTCAATTCATAAAGCCCAGAATTTTGACTTCCTTTGTTATTTTAGCATTATGCGTGTAAATGCAGTATATATACTCTCACATTTTTATAGTCATGTTTTGTTTTACAACATCAAGAATGATTCATATCCGCTCACATCGGTCTGCAAAAATGTAGTTTCTAAGTTTGAATTTTTTTTCCAAATGGTATAATTGATTATAAGTTTTAGTCAATGTGGTTTAATTTTTGAGAATTATTTTTAAAGCAATTTTTAATTTATATTATATAAGATTAATAATTAAAAATATATATATATGTATATATATATATATATAAATAAGAAGGAAATTAGAGAAAAGCGAAAGTGTCATATTTGTAACATTATTATATAAGATTACCATCACCAACCTATAACTAAAACGCATATCTTATTATGTTTAATGTTATCCCGTTGCACTTCGGTTTCATTATGAACAGAATTGTAAAACTTCCTTTAAAAATTAATGTAAATAATAAGAACATTACTCAAACCTGTTTGATATATATATATATATAGATCTACACTTACATTATTCAAGATAATAATAATAATCCTGAATTATACAAGCCAAACTTCATACAACATAATATAGTATAACAACATTACTCAAACCTATTTAATTTGATCTATAATTATTCATGATACGACGTAACATAGTAAAAACATGACTCCACTCAAACGTATTTTTTATCTGTAGATCTACATATTTAAAACATAAAATGCCACAATAAGCATCATGCATTATACGTTGATTAACTATATATATTGCATAGAATTGCCTGGATTGAACGTGTGAGAACAACCGTCGCAAACTTAATGATGATGATGATGACCGCCGAGTCGAAGATTAAGATCAAGATCATCATCTTGAGGCTGAGAACCTCCGGTCTCTGGTGGGCTCCGGTGAGTGTCATCATCGGCGTTCATGGATCCGAGCCCTAAGTTCAAATTAAGACCAAGAAACTCCCCTTGAGCATAACTCCCTCTTCCTCTTGATGATGATGATGAGGATCCAAAGTATTGTGTGTTGTGGCTAGGGTTAATCGGTGGCTGAGACCTTTGGTGATGGTATGACTCAATGGTCGGATAATATGGAGGCGGGTTGGTGTTATTATTAGGTTTTGTGATGTTTATGGAGGAGGAGAGAGGCTGAGACGGTGAAGGAATAGAAAATGGAAACGAGTGACAAGAAGAAGAAGAAGAAGAAGACGATGAAGAGGAGAGGTAGCTTTCGCGTTCCCTGCGGTGGATGTTATTGTGACCACCGAGGGCTTGAGGGTTAGTGAAACCTCTCTTGCATATGTTGCAGTCATAAGTACGGCGGTTAACTCCGGAGCCGGAGCCAGAGCCGGAATCAATCTGTTTGCCCCGGTGGTTCATCTTTTTTTTTCGCCTTCTTTTGGGGTCTCTCTCAATATTCAATGTTTTGAACTAGTTTATGACGCTCCTTCAAGAACACATGTACACTAGCGTATATATAAACTAGTAGTAAAGAGTATGTGTATGAACGGACATTAATTATGGATTTTTTTAATGTTTAATACAAAATTAACAAGCGTTAAACTTTACTAGAGAAGATATCGTTTGAGCCTTGTCGCAACAAAGACGACAAAGTAGAGCTTTTTATATATCAATCTCACTATGTTGATATTATGATGATATGTAGTTAGTCTTATAGAAATAGTGGTAATAGATATCTTCTCTTTATATTATAAGTTTTAAGTGGTAATAGAATTAAGTGGTAATAGATAAGTTTTAAAAATAGCCAATTCACCCTATATATAATAGATATCTGAACAATCCTTTTTTGCTTTTTTTGAAGAATGTAAAATAAAACGTTTCGATATATATATATATATATATATATATATTATATTGCGAGAGGTTTAACAAAAGAATTATCATATCAATTGAAAAGTTTATTCATGGGAAAACAAACTAATCAAGGTGTCATTTATAACGCTTCGGGTGACTAGCTAGGCTACCTAATAATTTCTCTCTATTTTATTTTATTTTTATTGAGGAAAGTGTGATCATGCATATGCACACATAAACGATGAACATGAATATAAAGTTCTATATCTTTAAATACATCGGAAAAAAGTTATAGGTTTTGGATCGAGTTGAAAATTCCCTACTAAAGTTGTTAACGAAATTGGAAGGCTAGCTAGTAACTATTACAAAATTAAAATTTAAGTTAATTTAATCCATACAACAAATATATGCATTGCATTTTGAATGTCAACATGTAAGAACTATAAAGGGAAAAAACCAAAAATATTAGAAGAAGCATTCACTAAGGAGATGTGGTTGTGCTTGAAGTAGATCGAATAATTAAAATGTAAAAACGAAATATCTCATAAATTAAAAGGCATTTATGAAATTTGTTTTGACTTTTGCCAAAAACTGAAAATGATTTTGATGGTTTCTATACTTAGAAAAATGTGGCTGATGGTCTGCTGTTCTTATTGTTGCTAAAATAATATTTTAATGTTTTAAATTTAGGAGGAGTACAAAATGATATTTACTTGCATATATTTACTTTTTTGACCATCCTTTAATTTTTATGGACCAATATCGTGTTTTATAAATTAAGTTTTGAGCAAGTATGTATAATAATATAGGCAGCGATATAAGAAATATGATCGAAATATGCATAAACAGGTCCACTTGTGTGTCAAACAAGAATACCATTATGTATTTGGATATAAAGAAGTATTGGGTCATGCATTGACATTTTTCTATTAAGCTGAGGAGTATTAATGTTTTATAGGATTTCTCGAACATGGCAGAATCCTACTGACTTGGGAATATTCACTAGTGAATTTATTACGGACGAAACTGCACTTTTGGACCACAGTTCATCGTGGACTTTAGCCAAAGGCTACAAAGCATAAACTAGTTACATTTCTTTTTTTCCTCACCCATCAATATTACTTTTTGTTTAAGGGTTTCTCACCTTATTACATGCATATATAATCTCCTGAAACACGCGAACGCACAAATAGTTTAAATTGGTAGGTATATAGTATAATTTTGTTTCTTTGGTCAAGGAAATGTGTATAAAATTATAAAAACATACGGAAAAAAATGATCCGTTAAAGCTATTATGTATTTTATTTGGACTTTCGATGACATATATTGATAATAAATTGAAAGAGTACTTTGTATATATGTATATATAATATTATACGATTTTTGGATTTTGATAATCTTCTAAATTAAAGAAGACACATGCAATCGAAACAAATAGGAAATAACAGACTCATGAATGCTTCTGAATGTCACTGACTATTTACCTATTTTCGTCAATTTTCACACTTATACATTCAATGCTGTATTCCATTTGCTTGTAATTTAACCAAGTCTCGATAGGAATAATTGTGTATGGGACTTGGTTTCTCTTCTTTCTTCTATACATAAAAGTAAATGTTCAAAACTCAAAAGTTTAGTGACTTGTTCCTAAAGTACTTCTGGGCTTTGAAGGCCCAACCTCATCTTATGGTTTATTTCTTCTCAGGTATATTTATGGTTTTTTCCTACCCAACCTATTTTTCTTTTATCACCCAATCTTCGCATATTAGTACATATAATAGCATTCAAAAAATGTGTTCTGAATGATAATGTGGTGATACACTGATACTCTAAGTAAAACCATTTGACTACAGACAGTAGTCCACATAATCTGATTTTAGAAAATAATTCTAAAAATCTAACGAACACCAATCATGTAAATCTACCCCACATCACCATTGAAATATTTAAGAGTTCCAAGTTGAGTAAATTTTTTTTTTTGGGGAAAGAAAGTGATAGTATAGTGAAAATGAAGATAATGAAAAAAAAAAAAATGAAAAGGGAACAAAGAAAATTCGATAGAAAAATGTCAACATACCTGAGAGTCTGAGACCCAAAATTAAAATCAATAGATCTGAAGAATGTCAATAGACCTGAACCCAAAAATCAAAAGTTTTGATTGGAAGTGGAAGACGTAGCTGCCTAGGCCATTCGTCACCTAAAAACGAGAGAAAGATAACCAAATTGTGTGTGACCAGTTGCAGATCCTCATTTGTCAAATTTCCAATATTTTGAATTTCTGATGGTAGTTTCGGAGATATAGATATTATATTATACCATTTGTACAACATATTTAGCAATAATATATACACATAAAATATATGAGTAACATGTATATGACTGTTCAAATAATTAATAGAGAATGTTTGATGATCAATTAGAATGTGCTATTTGCTTAATCTGTTACTTATTAGTACTTCCTATGTAAGTATCACTTTTTTTATTATTAATACTACTGCATGATATTATAAATACCACCATTATGTACCCATGTCTCTCTCCACTTTCACAAAAATAACAACAAAGATAAGCTTCTCCTTTGCCTATTTGTCTTTACAAATTTCGATGTCTTTTCATTTTCTTATGACGTCAACAAAGTCATTCAATGTGATGCCTGAGCCTCACGTTGCAGCCCTAAGTACCCCTTTTGGGTCTTCTTTTGCATCTGCTCAATGTGCTCATTTTTATATTTAATTGAATGTACAATATCACACTATGGTATAAACTTTTGATTATTCATGACTTTAATACTGACATGCACACATGCATACATTATTTGAAGAGATCTTGACATCAGTTGACATTATGTACGGACCATAGAGCTTTATTAGAAACAGTCGAGTCCGTAGAGATGAAGGAGAGATATATACTAGTATGTTGTGGCTAATGTGGTTATAAAGATGCTAAATGAAAATACG